>NW_023613342.1:0-51438 GCF_013339725.1 Rhipicephalus microplus
GTCCCTCGGCCCGACGTCGAACCAATCCCCCATTCGATATCGCTTCCTATCTGGAAGGTCGAATAGCGCTTGTTACCCATCTTTCACTGAAGTTTGCGACAGTTGTGCTTTTATCCACTCCTGTTCTGTGAATGAACATCGATTTCCTGATTTTTTTGTTTGTTTGCCCCACAAAACCCACCTTCGCCCCCTCCCCTTTTAGCCATTTGGCTCGATTGATTTGTGGGGTTTAACGTCCCAAATCCACCATTATTATGAGAGACGCCCTAGTGGAGGGCTCCGGAAATTTCGACCACCTGGGGTTCTTTAACGTGCACCAATATCTAAGCACACGAGCCTACAACGTTTCCGTCTCCATCGGAAATGCAGCCGCCACAGCCGGGATATAGCCATTTGGCTCACGACTGTGTAAGATTCAGGCAACTTGTCCGTGTTTTTATAAAAAGTGGTCAACGATTTTGAGTATTTGGCACTCTACCATGGGAGATGAAAACCATCCCACGGGCGTCACACTTGATGAGGCCGCCGTTAACGAGTTCATGACGCTGATGTTCTCGAGACTGCGCGCTGCGCTTGAAAACGTCACCGACCCCTAATCTAGGAGATTTATTCTATTCCGTTCTCCATGAACACCTCTTCAGCCCCGAGAGAGCGTGAATAAAAGGAAATGTTGCAATTCCTTTTTATAACACTGCAACACTCCTGGTAGATAACTTTTAGCCCTTTTTGACGTTTACATAAGCAACACAGTCATCATTTTTATCGAGGGAGAATTCTTGCAAGATAAGTTTATAGGCATCAGGGGGTGTGGGGCACCAACCTCATGCCGCGTTTTCGTTTTTCCTGCTAACATTCGCACGTGCCTTGAGCAGGTTCTCAGCAATCAGGCTCAAAATAACTTTACATATGTATGGGCAGTTTTTGATATGTTAACCGAGAATAATACAGTGGCCTACTACAACGGGGTGGACCTAGCGGTGAAGATTTCTAAACAGTACGGAAGAGGTTCATCATTCACGCGAGAGCTGTCCCAGGGTAGTGCGTTAGAGGTTTCAGATCTCAATTCGTGGCTTTGTAAAGGTCACAACTGCAGCATTGATTCTCCCAGGGCACAACAGGAACTCCTACGTATGACTCTGCTCACTAGAACCTCATTAAGAGGAGCATCCTGCCTCAAATCGGCCGTGAGAAATTGTGCGTGACATGTAGTAGAAGAGACATTTGTGGGAAGGACTATTGTAGCCGAGATTCCCTGGAACGGCCATATTGGTGGTAGCTGAAGGCCTACTTCAAAAACTAAGCGTGAAACAGCGGATGTGGGAGCGCTGGGGAAAAGTTGTCACGGCATCTGCACGCAGTGAATGACGACGAGTGACCGAAGCTGTGGTGTTTCGTGTCATCGTGTCATCGGTGTTAATGTAAATATCCGTTGACATTGCCCGCTCAGGACATGAACATGAGTGACAAAGCGGTGTACAGTTATATACATTGTTTATGGGATATAAATGGTATGCGGTGAGTGGCGGATTCTGTTTTCTTTTTTAATGTACTGCTGTATAGTCCGTGAATGTATGGCCAGCGGTTCCTCTACCGGATATAGCCTGAGGTGGCAAAGATTGAGGTCTATGCACATTCCGCTGGGGGTGGTAGGTTGTTTCCAATTATAAGAAAAGCATGTACAGCGTACCGAGACGTCATGTTTTGTACAATCAGTAGTGTCCGTGATGTACACGCTGAAATGACCGAGAATTACAAGTCATCAACTGAGCGTGCACTTGGCGTTTTTTACGTCTTGCCGCCGCTTCTCTCGCCATGTACGTTCGTTTTCATCCATAGCAGAAAGATAGTGCTCGATGGTCACAATGCTCATCGGGTACCTGCATGTGCTAACGCGCTTATTCTTCATTGTCACAAACTTCATCGCCCTCGCTGGAGTAAGGGCAAGCTTGTATATAAATCCTAAGATGCATCGCCCTTAAAACCTGAAGTTGAGCCCCTATGTACACAAGGTTTCTAAGAACATTCAGAAGGCTGGTACTAGGTATAGTTTTGCGCTGTTTTCTCGGTGACAAGCAAGCTCTCACACCTTTTCCCTCGCACAACAAAGGCAGAAAGCAAGGTGGAAGGATGCTGAAAGAAGGATACCTCGCCCTTTGTTAAATGTGTGCAAGGGTGCGACGTACCGCTGTCTGGTGAAGAGTCGTACATCAGGCAAACAGACCGCTGCCCTAATGACCAGTTAAGGGAGCATGTAGAAAATCTAAAGAAAATGTAGACGGTGCCCATCTTTTGTACCACTGCCGAAAATGCACGCGTGAGCCGATATCCAAAGTAGGAGCCAGAGCCAATGAGCTAGTGAACTTTGGTAGGCATGCCATGTATAGAAAAAAGGAAATAACTGTGCTAGTCATGCGTACATCCTGTTGTACAAGAGAAAAATTTGTGTGTTTTTTTTTGATATCACACGCCCGTAGCCTGTTAAGTGGTGCACCCTTCGTATGCGCTCACTACGTCTGCGTACAATTGCACAGCATGATTCCTTGCATCCTTTACAATAAAGCTGTCGGAGCCTGTGCTGTCTCTCGCATGTGTTCGTGTTTTCAGCATGTGTCGACGGTTTCGATGATCAGCATGTATAGACTGTTTCGATGAAACGTAATTCAGTTTCACCGCAAAAGTAAGGAGGAAAAACGACGTCGACTACGCACAAGATGCGATAGACAGCACACTTCTGACTAGAAGGAGTAATTCAGTGCACAAACCAGTTATTTGACCATCACTTCTGACAGTACACAATAATCCAAAGATTTGTGGTTCGCGACATGAAATGATTTGAACATAGGGTTTCCTCTGTATGCTCTCTCTTGCTTGACAGCACGATTTTTTTACTTCCTTTAGTGGATGCCTATTTATGGGGGTCTAGTTGGACGAGGATCAACTGTGAATTTGCGTATGCCTTGCGTAAGAGTAACTTGCCATGAAGATGGTTCTATTACAAGCAGAGGGTAAGTAAATTAGCTGAATAAATGCAGCAATTTTCTGATTGAATTATATACACTTAAGCTACAATGCCGCGGACCGCCATTTTGACAGTGAACATCCTGTCTTATGCCCCAAGATACAAAAAATGCTCCCAGTTTAGACTAAAGCTGGTCATAGATTTCACTATAGAGAGTATCACGTGGTCAGCCTGCCTGGTTGCGCCACAAGATTTTCCTACAATACTTACAGGAGGATAACCCTTGCGCTGGTTTATACGCTAGCTGCAACGCAGGGCGTTTCCAGCCAGTAAGACAATGATGTGTAGTACACGAATTCGGGTAATGCTAAATTTCACTGGTGGATTCAGTAGTGACCAATTCAATTTGCGCCGAAGAGCGCTTCCGCTCTGACGAACAGCAGCCAAGGGAGATCTGTCATTGAGACACCGGCGCTCACGCCAGAACAAATGGCAGAGGGCGCTAGCACACATTCACTTCCGGAAGCACCCAACAATCCTAGCGTTTCGGGCCGTTTTCAGCCTTCGGACGGAGAGAACAAGTGCGCTTGGGCAGCGCGTTCCGTTTCTCACGTACACCGCCGTGCCATGCGCATGCGTAGAGCGCTTGTGACTTCCTGCCGATTGTGCTGCTTTTCGCGGAAAAGAGTGCATCTGGTGGTGAAGCTGCTCCGGATTGGCCAATAAAACATATAGGGTGCCCTGTAAATCTACCGATAGAACAGAGTTGCTGCGCATGGAGCGGGAAAACTGCTACCCGAAGTGCTCCGAATCAGTCAATAGAATTCAGCATAAGGTTCGGTCTTTCAGCTCCGTTTGGCCCCGTACCGGCTGGAGGTGCTTTGTTGCAGAGAATTTTCTATCAACCGCCGCAATTTTTTCAGGCTCACTGTGGAAGTCTGCTCACGAAGCTCAAAACGATCTTTTCTTTTATTAGAAAGACCACACCAAAAGCAACAATAAAGACAGCCACAAGGGCGTTTAAAGCCATTGTGTCTTTGAACGCTCTTGTGGACGTTCAGTGGACGTTCACGCTCTTGTGGACGTTCAGCCACCACGCTTATCATGGTGGCTGAACTACTGCAGTGCCGGAGTTCCCACTAGTCGATACTGTACGAAACTATATCGGTTCCACTACGAAGCGCCACGTCCACAAGAACGTGAACAACCGCGTCTCACAACTCGATGGTAGTTACTGAGGAAACTCGACACCTGTATGTCTCTCCGACGCCATGGCGCGGCTTCATTGCGTGATTTATACACGAAATTATTTAGGCGTGACCCTGTAGACAAAAAACTAGAAGAAACAGACAGTGGAAGATGCGGTTGCTTTGTGCGCTGCTGCTGACAAAGCTTCAGCAGTAATCTTGAAGAATAAGAATGAATTGAGCACCAGCGAGTCCAACCTTTGATAACAAGATCCCCCCCCCCCCCCCATAAAGGGGATCTCACGATGCAAGATGATAGCAGAGCTCAAACACCGCTGCATGTAGCAATCCGATGCCACGGATTCTTCGCGCCACATAATAACCAGTGATTCCGACGGTATGTGGCATGACACAACGCCACTGATATCTGGGACACCGCCAACGGGCTACGCTGCCATGAGTACGCCGTTTTCATCGAAGCTGAGGAAGGCAAGGCTACGTAGGAAGACCCTCAATTTCAGGCATCTACAGGCTACCAAATAACGCATCTGTAATTCCGGTTAAGAGCTACGGTTCATCCTCGAACTTCGCGAAATATGCTATCATGCCAAATCGCACCAGAGATATCAATGTGGGCATGTAGTTCACTGTACTTATGGGCATGGATCTATATCCATAGGCATGCACTTATCTTTCCATGTCCATGAATAGCGATGTAATATAAGCGCGGAAGTATTGCGCCTGCACGTGGCAACTACCTTGAAACGCCAGTTTCTGGGCAAACACCCTGAAACTACCTCGCTTCTTTTTCTGCCATGAACGGAAACGATCGTGAAAGCACGCTCACCCATGAAAGGCAGAGCGGCAGCACCACTAACAAGCTAGTATTCCGGAGTCAACAGCACGGCATGCGGTGTTCACCATGTTCACAGACAGCAAGCTACACTGGAGGTGAACGCTGAGGAAGCAGCGGGCCCAATGGCAACGTCAACAACTAGCTGCTACCCCGTAGTTTAGAACACTGAAGCGGTGGCTGGACTGCAACAACCAATTGTACATAAACTGCGGCACACGTGTAGACCCTAATTTAGACGCGCTTATGGGCAATGGGGTGATTTATGGTAAGAATCATCTCCAGTGGTTCTCCTACTCATCGTTATTCACTTCGTGGACATGCGTAGATTTTAGTAACTCTATGAGAGGATGTGCAATAAACAACGAAATTCCGGATGAAGAGGCACAAATAGGAGCACATACCTATATAGGAAGCTCGGAAGATCTTTAACAGAGGATGTAAGGGGAGTAGTGTACCTTTGCTACTTTCTTCGGGATCAGGCTTGACTACGGCTGCATTAACCACGAGACCAAGTACTTTTACTTCAATATGGCCAGAATGGCATTCGGATAAGTTCAGCTCTAAACCAGCGTTGCGGAATACTTCAAGTGAGAGCCGCTTAAGATCACATGAGAATGTTGGCGAAAAAAAAGCTATGGCATACTTATGTAGCGTAAGCATGTTGACTACTTGAATCCGCGCAGAGGAGAATTCATGCTGTACTTAATGTTTGCAGGCGCAACGCAATGCCCAAATGGACAGACTTCGAAAGCCGGTGCAGGCCATCTGGAATTAGAAATGCGTTTTTTGGCCTGATGGGTGGTGGTTGTTAAAATATAGAATATATCTGCATAGGATGTGAAGGGAAGGCGGAGATCTCGTGCTTCGGATGGTGAAAGAACTGGCGCTGTCATTTTGTCACTCACTGTCAATGCTCAAAACGCAAATTGTAGTGAACAAGTTGACATGTGAACTATGTTCACCAGGTAGCAATTAAGAGATATCGCATGCTTGCACAATGATGCCAAGAGCAAGACATTATACATTAAAACAGCAGTTTGGTGAAATGTTGCGCTGCGACTTCATAAGTCTTCTCGAAATTGCTAGTGAACCACCAGTAGTGTTAGCAAAAAAGAAGGATGAAGCTATACGTACGAGCCTTGATTATCTTTTAACTTGAACACAGTGCAACAGTATATTATCTATTATCAAAAACGAGAAAGAAACAAACAAGTATAGGAAAAGACGCCAACATAGCTCAGCATGTTCGTACTATGGTACGAACATGCCAAGTCCACGTGATTTACTAAAGCAGAGTGCTCTTAATTTTGCAAACAAACCACTATATCTACTCATATTCAGCAAGGCTTCGTAACATGCATCTTGATGGCAAAATTGTCCTGTCACTGTCACATTAATTTGTTTTTTATGTTGAAGCACCCAAATTCCCAAAAGGTAATGAAAAGCGGGAATAACTGATATGCTTGATTCTGTTGGTGTTTTATTACCCAGACTTCAATGTTGAGAAATGTTCATATTCCCTTAACACCAGTCATTGTGATGTTTAGGACGGTTCGAGCACTTCCACTACTGTGCACAGGCGCTGGAAACAGACTGGAAGACGTGTTCAAATGTTTACATACAAAAGAAAGGATATAAAAAGTCAGTGATGTGGGCGCTGTCGGGACGACCACCACGGTCATAAGGAAGGACAGTCCAGTGGACTCACGACTCTCGAGCGGCGGTGGCGTCATCTAGGAGATGCCTGGACCATCGCGACCTAGGACCTTTTCCGAGCTCTTGATCACCGCCTGGGCGCCGCGGTTCCACGTGCGGGTTCTGGCCAGCACAGCGCCGTCTGTGCCGGGCTGAAATGCTGCTCGCCACAGCTGCGTGCGGCAGCTCAGTCACCCGCGTTCCTCGCCTTGGCCAGGGCACCGTCAGGTACCCTCGGGTGCACAGCTCATGAGCTCGCGGCCCGTTCGAGTCTGGCGCGTCGCTCGGTACGGCTCGGCATCGCTCGGTGATCCTCGATTCAGCCAGCAACTCCCCTGGCACCTGGATCCTCGGCCACCCTGGACCTTGCACGGCTCCGTGGTCCTCCGTGCACACGCCCGTCTCGCCCGGCAGAACGTCTCGCTCGTCCCCTGAAGGCCAGATCAGCGGTGCGACGGACGCCGATGAGGTGCAGGGCAGGAGGCGGTGGAGAGGCGCTATCGAATGCGCTCACTTTTGATGGCATGGGTACGACTACGGAGCAGTCAACCCGCATCGGAGACGCGATACTCCATGCGTGTAATGGGCCAGACCGTCCAGCGAACAGCCTGCATCGAAACGCGATGCTTTGCGCAAGCGTGACCATTAGCCAGGCCACGTTCATCGCTGTGCCGAATGGCTGACCGTGGAGACGCCTCGCCGATATCCGCGATGCCCTCGGCAAGGAAGAGAACAGCAGGCCAGGCCGTGCCCCGGGATGCAGTACTCGTGCCGGCAATGCCGCCCCAGCTGGTGGTTGGATGGCAGCAGCGTGGACGGCCGCGTTCCCTGGCCGGAACCTGGATCGCCTGCTCCGACGCTTTGACCCCTGTCTTCCGTCTGCCGCTACTTCCGCTCATCCCCAGCCACAAAGCTTACCGCCACTTAATGATCACACGTGGCCCAATCGTGGCACGTCACTTCTATGGGCCACAGCAAGTCATCAGCTGATTGGCGCACAGTTGCCTCGTAATCGCACGTGACTTGTCCCGCACCTCCGTCGTTGTTGTTTTCCTCGAATCTTCACAGTCATTATATGGCAGAACCCACAGCATGTCACCAATTACCTGATTATACTAAGATGAATGTTGAACCAACTAATGCTTTCCAGATGTGATGACGTTGGTTCTGAAAAAAAAACTGTTTGAATGCAGGTGTCCACATGAGCATGGAAGGAACCCCCATCCCGGAGCGCCTCCTTTTACTGGACCTTGGCCGCATTGCTGTGAAATGTGTTGAGTTCAACTGCTAATGAAAAGCTCAACTGTACCGCTAATCGCCACAACGCCAGCATCACTCCAGGCCATTTGTTCCCGCTGAAAAACGTCATTTGAAAAATTTTGAGGTTCCACCTAATGCAGTCAAGTATTCGAAGGTTACTTTTAAAATAAATTATCTAAACTAGGCATACTACTTATGTGTCTTTGTTCAATTTACGTTAGCAACAGCTTGCATTCCCTTGGAAGTGCATTCTATACCGGAGATAAAATTGTGATCTTATGTGGTCGACGCTAAATGAGATAACAAGCTGCGACACACTGGAACATCAGACGCCGTTGTGGACTTCGACGAGCCAGGCGCGCCGCAATAACGTGAGACAAGGCTTGCGACACAGCTGACAATTATCGCTTCTGTACGAAAAGGTGTCTTCACTTACTTCGCTTATTTTAGTGAGCTGTGTACAAATATGCATTATTAAACCGAATTATCCATCAATTATATATCGCTTGATTAAGCTTCACAAAGAAGTTTCTAAATGCTTCAAAAATATTACACGTGTACGAAAACTGGTAGTATTTCATCCCCACAACTGCACCTGTCATATGGTGTATGCATATCAGAAGGTTGCCAGCCGAACACAACATTATTGGCCCTGTGGGCGGTTGTGTATATAAGCTGCCAGTACGCATTAGTTTTGCCAAAACTTTTTCAGTCTATTGTATTTTATACTCATACTTTCGACGATTATTATTAGTACCACTTCGAGTTGTAACAAATTTCTCGAATATGTGACGCAAAAGGAGAGTTCTGAGAACCCAAGTGATAGATGCAAAAAGCAATGGTAGCCCCATAAGACGCCTAAATACGTCATCGTTTAGCAGAAACTCTAATACAATATGCCTCGTTATTCTTCTGTCGGAGAGAATAGCCGCGACGTGGCTCTCAAGCAAATGTAATCTTCATGTCGGTTTTACTGATATATCATAAATATGCACTGGGTAGATTGACTTCCACTACATTGTGGTCTAAACACTACCTTTGCTTAGATACCGTGCTCTCCCAACCCCCCAAATAAGAAATAACCCATAATTACGATTATACCTTACGTCAATTCTGAGCGCAGTTTGGTGCTTCGATTAACCCAATTTGTTTGAAGTTTTGGCTTTTCAAACATCCCAAATGAATGTACCACCTACATATTTTGCTCTTTTTGATGCTTTATGTGGTGAGGACAACGAAGATTAGGGCTGAGCAATTTGCAGTAGGCTGGAAGAAATAAACCACCCACGCAATGCCCAGTTAGGTTTTTGTGCCATGGTTGGTCAATAGTTTAGTCATCTATACCACGCCAAAGTACATAGGTTAACGCGATTCCTTGCCCGACATGACGCCCGTATAGGGTCTTCTTGGAAATTAGTTTAGAGCACTAGCGTGGCTGTGTGAAAAAATGCTCGATTGTCACTCAGAGGGCATGGATTCAAATCTGATTCGATTTCAGGTGTTTTCTCAGTTTTATGCTGTCACTTTTATCGGTTACGCCACCGATGTCAACGACGATGATGACGCCACTCGTAGGAATATAGGCGTTTATCAGCTGGAGCTCTAAATGCCAAGACAGCTTGGGCTTAGTGGTGCCAATGTGTGAAGAAAGTCCAGATCCGGGCAGCCTCTTTCACATTTCTTGGTTATCTCTTTCTCTCCCCTTCTCTATTCCTGTTCTTACCTTGCTGTAGACGATAGTCTTTCTTGGAGACCTTTGACGAAAAAATTTGGGTCTGTCTGTCTGTCGGTCTGTCTGTACATTTGTTTGTTTCTTCGCTCTTAACGATACCTCAAACGGCCGACCCTACCCGCAGCGCCCACCAGTAATGTTCAAGGTTTAACGTTCATACTTGTGCGATTGTGAAATAAAGAGCAATCATTGCGCATATCTGAGGTACAATAACAACACGTCAATGTTTTGTATGTGTGCCTTTAAACCAGAGAAAGTACACACAAGTAAATCTAAAGACCATAGCGTAAAACATGCGGCGCTGGCAGTGCATTGCAATGCTCAAAAAGGCAAGTGTTACCAACGCTTGGCTAAAACGACACGGTGGTGGCGCCTGTCCGTCGCTTCACATTCTACACCTTATCACCTCCGAGAATGGCACGCATCTTTCTCCGCAGGCACGCAACCCTTTCTTCTTTTTCGAAGATAAATGCCAGATGGCGCTTGTGTATACCGTGCCTCGATGCGCTCGTTCGTCGCCGCTGCACGCTTGAGGCACGCCAACGCAGCGCCTTCAGAATACCATTAACCGATTTTCTTGTGCATAACATAAAATCAATCTTTCGTTCACTCTCTTAGGCGCAAGACTATCGTCTTTCGAGGACATTTGCAGTGTAACATGCAGATGCGGCCCAAGTTTTTGTCTATCTCTATTTATGTTAATTTTATTACTATGTTTTTCTTCCTTTCTCTCTCTCTATTTGTCACTTGCGTCATCTTTCAGTTCTTATGCGTGGTTGTGTTGTGTTATTCTAGCCATAGTAGTACCACCAAGAAGCTGGTAGAACAACAGGAATGAACTTTTCTATTTGGGGCGAGCGCCCGCTAAATGTGTTACAGTTGTCTATATGGGGCTTCGACTGTGCTGATATTATGAACAAAGCTCTATAAGAACAAGCGAAAGAAAACAAGCGCTAATATCATCTTCAAGGCACCCTAAGACGAGGAGGAAGAATACTTCTAGGGGCGAACGAGCGTACAGAGCCTGCCTGCGTTACGCCAAGTGACCGCGACTGCAAACGATTCCAGCGTATGACCAGCATATAACAGCCCGGCCCCTTAATGTCATCTGCACTTGAAATAGGGATTAGGCTGACGTGGAAGGGCAGCTTATTTATTATGCATTGCTTAACCAGTTTCCACTCTATATACTATAAAATCTCGCTTTCCTACCAATGACGTCCCTTCGAGTGAACTTTGTAAACTTAATACATCACACCCGAGCATACGCTTAAGGAGGATGCATTTAGCACTGACATCAAGCCCTTGCGCAACGCATCTCGCCACACGTGCAACGTTCGATCTTCTTCACAGTGCGTGCAATATTAGATACAGACCTCATAAGAGTGCAATGCTTGCGCAAATAAGCATCGCGGCTGCCTTAAGCGGATTTATGACGCTGATCAAAGATATTTCGTTTTAACAATACTGATACGCTTTTTGTGGCAGCATCGTTTTTAGTACTGACATCAATTTGTTCTCGTTTGAACAGCAAAACTGTCATGAGATCACAACACGGGTCACACGCAGCGCCGTAGTTGACCGCCGCCACCGCTGTCCGTAACCTCTATCGCACACAATAATAAACACCAAAGACATACGGTGTCATAGCGAGATTCGAACCCGGCTCCACTCTGTGTAAGCCCAGTATTCTACCGCTGAGCCACGCTCGCAAACTTGCCTTATGCAGGCTAGATTTTGAGAAAGAAATCACGTTAAATGAGTAAAAAGGCATTTTAGAACAGCAAAAAAAAAAACCAACCAGGCGTCAAAAAATTCTAATCGCGTAACGAGTCGGTCATCCTTTGCTTCAAAATATTACAAAAAGCTTGTTCTTAACAACCTATTAACTGTGGCACATACCCACTTCAGGCGTCGTCAGTTACTGCATGCAACACAATATTGCAAGTGTTTAGCTGATACCACGCTTCTCCGAAGAAAGACAAGGATGCATAGCACGGTGAATACCGGCCTACTACGCAGAAACAATTATTTATGGTGTAGTGGGTGCCCAGAAAATGTGTTTCTAGCATTTACCCAAAGAGTGCTTAGAAAAACCTCTGAAAGGTCACTCTTCGTGCTTACGTTGGGACTTGGCTGCCCCTTCCGCGCAGGCCTGGCGTTTTTTTTTTATTACTAACACGTGGTAGACGCCTTCCAGACGAAAAAAATCAGTGTTCTATTTATGAAACACATGTTTTTATTCTATTTTAATTATCTTTGCAATATTATTGTAAATTATTGACTATAAAGTTTACGTCACCAAGGCGAGAAAAAACGAAGTGACAGCCGTTGCACGTGCTCTCCGCCATCATCCCCAAAACAACTATCTCTATCTTAGTATATTTTCGACGAGACTGCGCGAAATTGTTCATGCTGATAGCTACATGCCCCATGAGTACTTGGCAGCTAGAATTAAAGGCGGCACGCTTTGTGTGACACGCTTGCTCGAAGTTTCTCAGTATGTCATCAATTCGCGACATCCGGCAGTAAAGGGTTAAGAACTCCGGGTAGTTGAAATTACCGAAGCCCTCCACTACAGCATCTCTCATAATCATTAGTTGCTTTCTGGGACGCTAGACGCCAACAATTATTATTAACAATGAAACAGTGTTAATCACCAGCATTATCAGGTCTTTCGCAGCAATTCTGTTATCGTGAACGGAGATAAGAGCAAGCGCAGAATTCGCGTGATTGCAGCCAATGGAATGGTTGAAGTAGAAAAAAAAGGTGAGGAGCCCATCGTAGCCTGCAGCGTTTAGTGAAGCAATGTCACCTAGACTCCAGGCCTGATCCCTACTGCCGTGACGTCACGTGCCTTGATCGAGCGAGCGTGCACAGAATGCTGTCAAGCCAATGCCATCATCGTCTTCCGTGGAAAGATCAAGCTTTAGAAGCGAGTTCAACAGGTTTAGTTGTAGCGTTCTAAATGTTAGGTGATTTATCAGTAAGCATTTAGTATTTCATCCAAACGTAAGCAAATATTTACGAGAGGCTGATTTATAAGAACAAAGTTTTTTATTCACACACACACACACACACACAGACACACACACACACACACACACACACACACACACACACACACAACTCACTGTCTTGAATATGCACAGAAAGGGTTTCTGTTAATTTCTTGACTTCTACGGTTTTCTTTGCTGTGTGAGTACATTTGTGCTGTTGTGCCTGTTTCTAAATCGGTGTAATTGGTAGCCGTCCTTAAATATTTCGACTTAAAATGAAAATAACACACATGAACAACATTTTCAAGAGTGGTTTATCACAAGGCTATTTGCTCGACATGTCCAATATTTAGAAGCTACAAAGAGGTAAATCATTGAGGTGTGCACAGGCATCCAAATTAACTTGAAGAGCAGCAGTACATACTGTAAAACAATAACTTAGGTGAAGGTACCGGCAAGACTGGAGCATAATTATAACAGCGCATAAATATGGTTAGAGCCATGGCAAGACATACGTAGTGTATAACAGAAGAACGACACCACGCAGCAGCCTCTTTGCTAAAGAAATTGATCCAGGATGTTACAATAAGCCCGCGGTGCTATGCGTAAATAGTGAAATCT
This sequence comes from Rhipicephalus microplus, assembly GCF_013339725.1. Taxonomy (NCBI): domain Eukaryota; kingdom Metazoa; phylum Arthropoda; class Arachnida; order Ixodida; family Ixodidae; genus Rhipicephalus; species Rhipicephalus microplus. The sequence goes on from NW_023613342.1 coordinate 13,310, forward strand.
TTATCGACCCTGAAGGGAAAAACACCTGTTGTGAGAATATATTTCCACGCGCGTTTATCGCTTCAGTTTGATGTGTTTCGGATGAGAGCAGTGCTTCGCAAAACGCCGCTCGTTCTACTTGTGAAACCGGATCGGAGCGTGAAGGCGCGTCTATTTCTTTCCGCCGTCAGTTTTCAGTCAAGCAGACCAGCTCTCTGTCAAACGTGCCCGTCGAAAACGCGAAATCGATGCATTTCCGAGCACTTTCTCGGGACGCTGCGTTATGGCAAGACTGAGTGCCGGTGACGCTCAAGTGAAGATGTCTGGCTTACGCTGAAAAGACAGAATAGAAAATCGTATTACTTTACCGAAATCACCGAACGTCGTGCTTTTAAACAAATCAAACGCTAGAAGTAGAGATACACACGTACCTTTGAATCACAGAGAGAACGTATATCGATGTCAGCCCGATGAATGGCATACTCCCATTTCGCCTCGCGGTCGCCTTTTGCACAATGTCGATAACTGTGACGATCGGGCCTGCAGCAGTGCCCCATTGCACAGTAGTGCCCCATTGTACACTACAAGAACATTTAGTGAATGAAGCACGCCGCATCATCACGCAGCACTTCACAGATGCAGAAAAAAACAAGGTGACCTTCATGAATTCACCGAAAGAAACTAAATCATCCCACTACAGGCTTCATCAGGCTTAGCAATCCTGGTATTCCAACGGCGGGAGCATGCTTGCACTCGTCTACTCGGCGGGAGACGAGGATAAAAAGAAAGTGACGTCAGGGGCCATGTCGGAAAGGGTGAGCAGACAGGAAGTTCCGTCGGCCTCGTAATGATAATTGCTGGGGCTTAATGTTCCTAAACCAGAATATGAATACGACGGAGGACGTTATAGAGGGCTCCGGAAATTTTCACCACCGGGGGTTCCTTAACGTGCACCTAAATCTAAGCACAAGGACCTCGGGAATTTCGCCTCCACCGAAAAAGCGGCCGCCACGGCCGGGATTCGATCCATAGACCTGCTGGTCCATAGCAGAGTGCCATAACCAATGGGCCACCGTGGTGGGTTGTTGGTCTATAGTGGTACGCCATGCTCTGCGCGCGCGAGGAATGCTCGTGACTTCTGGTAGCAGCCTCTGCTTTTCGCGGAGTCGAGGGAGCAGCTCTTTGGAGTGGATCTGACGGCGGAACTGTTCCGAACCTGCAAGTTAAACACATAAGGGTGCACTTAAGATCTGCCGATGGAATACACTTGCTCAAACTCGAGCAAGAAAAGTTCTTCCAGAAGTGCTCTGAATCTGCCATTGGAATTCAACTGTTGTTATAGTCTTTGCATCGAGAGGAGAAAGCGGCCCAGGAAATGAATAGTCAAAGCAGAAGTGGTGGACGGTGTACACTTATAAAGGTGATCACAATCGTCGGCCGTCAGTAATGTGAGTATTAGAGGAACACGCCATCTTTGATCCACCAGGGACCAGGTATAATATGAGTCAGTGATCAAAGCTTCTAGCGTTATTGCTGGGGCTAGCGTAAGTTACCTCATAAAGTTCCCCAGTCTGAGCCCTCTACTACGGCGATCCCTCATAATCATAGCATGGTGGCGTACGCAAACGCCATCAAATACTATTGTACCGAACTTGACTTCTCGCATCCTGCCCGTATATACGTAAGACAACGGCCTTAAACAATATCGAAGCTTCCCGAACATTGCTCTGTGGTCTGCGCTGAGCGGGGCTAACTGTTTTGCGTTTGAAACCAAAGAACATCAGTATATAGAAATAAGAGAGCGCGGAAAAATATCTCAATGAATTCACAGTGAATAAAATAAGACAAGAGTTCCATCGCTTTCCGTAACAGAAAGCTGCCGCTTTATCTTGGTTTGTTTCTGTAGACACTTGTACAGTATAAGGAGCATCGCCTCTTTTAAATTTTTATCAACATGCAGTGTTTGGTCCGTGACTTTCGCAAAGACTTTTTTCAGACGTCTCTCGACGTCTTCATTGTCTCTGCGCGGAATCACGCAGAAGTTTTGCCTACTCATGCGACGGGTCTCACAAAACGTGGTAGCACTCTGCGTATTCATCACGATTGCATTCCACGTTCTGCGTTTTCATCATGTCAGGGAAGAATAACCACAATCATTATTTTCCTCCAAAAAGGTCTGTTGCAAGTACAACAAGTATGTCTTCAACTTCTCTGTTCAGCAAGCACCATCCAGATTGGTTCTTTTATCAAATCCCGCCTCTCCCCCTACACTTATCGCAGCCCTCCAAGCATAGAGTTTCCTTAAATTAACTAGAAGGAACCTTGGCGCTGTCATCATTCAGCGACCATGGGAATGATGGGTGGTACACAGATTTCCCTCGTCTTAGTACTTGCGGGTGGCGAATCGCACTTGTGGCTGCCTTTATTGCTGTGTTTCGGTTTCCTTTCGAAAGAGAACAAACGCTTGTGAACTTCGTGACCTAAAAAAATAATCTGGTGAAGCGCTACCACTGATCATTTGCTGGTTTTCGTTTCACGAGAAAACCGCTCCAAGCCAAACGAACAAACACGGAGCCAGAAGTACGAAGATTAAACATATCCATGTACTTACTCCCCAACATTCCCCTTCTCGCTGAAACGCCGTGTGTTGCACCTCCCATAGACACCAGCGCCAAAGTTCACTCTAGTGCACACTTAGGAAACTATTTTCCTCCAAATGCTATAGATGTGAATGAACACGTGTCAGCAACAACAACCACAGGGCTGTTTCATCGACTGATTGCAGCCATGGTGCCACGTCCACATTACGGAGTATATGTCAGAGCATTGTTAAGAAAGAATGATTACTCCATTTTTATATGATATTTACTTTTTAAATAATTGAGGACGACTCTTGATTGAAAAGAAGATGCGAAGAAAGGCCCGCACGTGGTGATTGTAATAGCTGACCTTTGACGAGTACATTTTTCAACAAGCCACGAGTCCTCTCTTGCGATACCGTGTGGGAAGGTGCTAGCACGAAGAAATTTGCTATTAGAGATACGGTAAGTACTTGTTCCTTTCGAAAAACGTATACGTCAGTGATAGAAACTCGCAGCGTTATCTCAAGTGTTCGCATACGCGCCAGCATAAACTTGGCTTCTCTCACCCTAAAAAAGAATCTGAAAGAATAGCGAAGTTTCAAAACCCCTGCAGCGTCCTATGTTCTTAGTGGTGCTAACATTTTTTAATGGAACCCCATCATAAAAAACTAATCATGTGGGCTAATAAAACATCGTGTACATATAGTTCCGGACCTGATTATAAACTTTTACGTTTTGTTTGTGTACCATAACGGAGAAGTGGATGGCACTACTAATGATTGATGAGGTTAAAAGTCCCTAAACCACGACAAGATTATGAAGAACACTGTATTGAGGGTTTCGGATATTTTGACCGCCTGATGTTCTTAACGTGAGCTCAATTGAAATATACAGACGCGGCCATGTCTCTGAAGCGCGCGAGCGGCCTGCTTTGCTCTGCGACGCGACACCTTGTGGTCGTTGCGTGTTGTGACGTCGCATGCACAGGAGCATGCGCGACTTTACAGACATGCTGAAATGCTTTACACGAGTGACAGCGATCAACGGTGTGCTTGTTTAGTCGAAGATCCGTGCTTCCTCACGACGCTTTCATCGAATCTAACTCATAAGACGGAGCACGTTTCGACTGATAAAACGCCCCTGCATCAGCAATGCACGCTTTGTGGCTGGTTTGAGGCATGCGAATGTAGGAAGATATGAAAATGCCAACAGCTGCGTAAAAAAATCTAGACGGCCACAGAGAGTGCGTCGTTTTTGCAGGCGTGTGTTATCGGTCGAAGCTCGCTTCGTCTTATGATATAGATATGACGAAAGCGCCCTGAGTGAGCGTTGATGTTCGGTTGAACAAGCACACATTCTAACGTTGTCACTTGTGCTGAGCACGCCTGCATGTTTGTAAGGCCACGCATGCTCCTGTGCACGTGACGTTACAACCCGCAGCGGCCGCTAAGTGTCACGCCACAGAGCAAGTCCGGCTGCTCGCGTGCTATAGACCCATTCTATGTTTGTAAACACAGGTAGGCCTATGTCGACATTATTGGTAAAATTATAGCGACGTCCGCACGTAATCTTCTGCCATAGGCATTGACGGCTGCTATGTGCGCTAAGAAACAAAACTAAGTTGTGAGACGTGACTCACATCCAACCGTGATTGAGGTCATCGGCATATTGTTTTTCTTTTTCTTCTTGCTTGACTGAAAACACCACATGCACCATTGAAAACCCAGCAGAAACTGTAATAGGCAGAGCGTCTTTTGCCTACCAAGACTGCGCCACCGCATTTTTGTGACGCAAGTTCGGTGGAATTCGTCTATACACAGACGTGGCCGTGGCTGTACACGGGCCTCAAACATTTTCGTATCTGTCCATAATGCAGCCACCGCGGCCAGGATCCAATGCCGCAACATTTAGGTGACCAGTCGATCTCCATTGTCAGTAGACCACAATGTGGTGTAGTGGGAGGTACCGACAGTTACTGTTGCGGAATGAGTGCCTTCCTTTCATTCCAATTCCATTCCGTGGAATTACAACTTGCCGCTATTCCATTTAAATAGCTCGGAATGAAAATGATTGGCCCATTTGCACTTCGAAAATGGGCGGACAGGTCAATGCCATTCCTACAGTTCTTCGACGAGGGAACGACAAATCTTGATAGCTTTGATGATATGTGCGGTTTAACGTCCCAAAACCAGCATATGATTATGAGAAACGCCGTAGTGGAGGGCTTCGGAAATTTCGATCCTCTGGGGTTCTCTAACGTGCACCCAAATCTGAGCGCACGCACCTACACCGATTTTTCCTCCACCGAAGATGCAGCTGTCGCAGACGGGATTCGAACCCGCGACATGCGGGTCAGCAGCCCAGTACCTTATCCACTAGACCGTCGCGGTAGGGCTCCCAATAGCTTTGTCGAGGTAATTGATTGATATGGGGGGTTTAACGTCCCAAAACCACTATATGATTATGAGAGACGCCGTAGTGGAGGGCTCCGGAAAATTTAGACCACCTGGGGTTCTTTAACGTGCACCCAAATCTGAGCACACGGGCCTACAACATTTCCGCCTCCATCGGAAATGCAGCCGCCGCAGCCGGGATTCGAACCCGCGCCCTGCGGGTCATTAGCCGAGTACCTTAGCCACTAGACCATCGCGGCGGGGCAGTTTTGTCGAGGTAAGACTGATTGTAGCAACATGAATTTGTTGTCATCAGATATGTCAGAAACTGCAAAACTACAAAAAACACGGAACCATGATCGAGGGAGAGTAGCTTAGTAACATCTCGTGCAGTACAACCACACTATTAGTTCCCACAGGACCACTTTTCAAGCTACCTATATATTCCCATGCTGAGCGCAATCTTAGGAGAAAAAAGTTAGTCAACAGTTGGCAACGAATTTAGCACCTTCTTTTAAATGAATTTCACCACCTCTGCGGCTTCTCCTTACTATAGCCAGCAGCTGGCAAGGCTTGAAATGTCTGGTCATTCCTGGTTTGCTTTGAAAAGCCAAGCCAGGAATGCTTTTTGGTCTTCTTAACTAGGTAACTTCTAAGCCACATACGTTGCTAGACCTCTCGTCACTGTATATCTTGCCGTAATCGTGACATGCTTTAGAAATTTTAGACCAAGCTTGTCGATTGCTTCGGTTTAAATATTTCCCGCTGAGTGATGACTTATGACCCACATACATGCAAATAGAAGGGCAGACAATGATGTGTACAAGATGTCCGTTATTTTTTTCTAAATTCTATGACTTCTAAACGGTTCACAGAGTACTATTCGAAAGTAGGGGCATAAATAGCCTTCAAACGGCTGCTACAGTAGATACCGGCAAAGTCTTGATATTCCATGGGCACGTTTACGTGTATGTCCTCGTCTGAGATCCATTCTTGCCTCAATGTGTGTTTCTGTGATGTGTACTCACCACGGTAATTACATTTAATAATTAGTGATCACAAATCAATCTACGCAGGCAATGACGCTTCTCTTATTATCCTACATATAATACTTCTGTAACAGAAGTGTCATGATGTGCCAAGGTACATACGCATAAAGATGCCGGTAACCTGAAAATTCCGTAATGTATAATAATTATTCGAACTACTAAGCAAAATAGCAAGTTTCACTAATCTACGGTATACTACCTTACTTACTAGGAAATTAGTGCTTTTCATGCCAAGTAGACGGTTACCATTTAGTTAGTGAATACGCAGACCTTTTTTTAATAAGAGTGCAACTTTGAACGAATGGTGATGTTTAATTATTGTTTAACCTTAAATGCGTTCGTTAATGCTAAAAAGACGACATAGCAAACCTTAAGTCAAACCTCAAGGTCTGATTTTGTGGAGAATGCGTCCCCATGCCATTACTTTCAGTCGAATATCTTGCCCGGACATACAGTGGACTTATATCACAAACAAAATAATAGCTCTAACTACAAACTTTTGTACAATACATATGAACGAGACAATATTGAACTTGTTGCAAGGTTAATGGAAGTTGTCTATTGCGTATTCATGTCAATATTCTTTAATATATCCCGTATCGCACCACTCACTCGAGTACATAGAAGGTTGCTTACGCATTCTACCGCTAGTCTATTGATATCCTTGAGCTAGCGACGCCGAGTTTTCAATTAAACCAAATATCTCTTCATATACATCTGCTGATATGGTTCAAGAACGAAAATCGATAATGCTTGCATTAATGCTCGTTTGTTTTACGCACAGGTGTTAAGCTGAGACAAAATAAAAGTTTACAAACTATTCTTGCTATTTAGTAAACTAGAGTTCAATGTGACAAATTGTGGCACTATCTATGTCTTTTTCAGGTACAAAAGTAACATATCCACTAGCGACAATGATTTCAGCATTAGCCATCCTACTTGCGGCATTGGCCGCTCTTGCAGCAAGTCAGCACTACGACCCTCGCTGCCCAGTAAGGGAGCACCAAAGTAAGTGAATAAATAAAAGTACGTGGTAATCACAGTAATGTAACACCCGTGAGGCTTTGCTTTATCGCTACACTGTGACAGCGACATTTGAGAAATAAATAATGGGACCCTTTATGTTCCAAACTTTATCAGGTGATTCATATTGGAACGTCTACCACATGGTTCAATTACCCCTGACACTAGGGAAATCTTCAGGGTGGAGGACAATTCCCAATTCACTGCTATTTTCTGCCACCTAGTGTTTTATTTTTTCAATACCGAACATTTTTTGCGTACTCTAAGTACTTTTGGCATCTATCTATCTATCCATCCTTCAGCCGATTATGTCTGGACGCTCTCGTGATCACCCTTTCGGCATGAACCAAAACTAGTAGGTGAGGGTAAGATGGATACGAATGGTATGCACTAGTCAAGTCATGCACAATGTCACAATCCCGTCGTGTATGTCGGTAAATACTTTCTGCCAGACAGTGGCAATGGGCAGTATGTACCACTGGTATGCGGGTATGTGCCACAGGTGATTGACACTTACTGTTTGCGGAGGAACGGCTAGAACACACACGGGTACGTAATTTTAGCGCGTGAGTGTTAAGAAAAAAGTCACAGCATTGTCGCAAAGGCCAAGCAATGAACACAGTAGCAAGAAATTTGAAGGTCACGCGCAGAATGGCAAGCATATCGAAATGTGCCCCGCGCTTTGCACGCTCAAATGACGCACGAAACGTACCCACTGGTACAGATGAACGCTAATAAGCGTCTCAGTTGTTAATTAGTTGTGTATGAAAAGCGCGCCCTTTTTGCAAAGGAGGCTGTGCAACGATTACAGTGACCTTTGTGCGTCATATAACTACAACAGAATCATTTCGGCAAACCCAAACGCAAACCAAGACGTACGATTCTCCCCACCGCAAGATAAGGGCGTGCGATCGAGCGTACACCCCTTTATCCTCTACGCGGGCCAAAGTACGCGTGAGATATGAAAGCCACAGCACGCTCACTGCGCCATGTTACTGATAATAATGAAAACATGATAGTTCCCCTCGAGATGCCCGCCAAATGGGGTAAGTGGTAGATACGAATAGCTTGCCGTTTGAACATTGCAGAAGGTGCCTCTCGGTGGCTCAGTGGTTAACGCCTCGCATTCACGACGTGAAGGTCGCACGTTCGATTCTGCGCGCCGGAGTCTTTTTGAAGACTCTTTCTTAGGGTATTTCGACGCAAAAATGGTAATCTGTCTGTCATTCTGTCTGTCTGTACATTTGTCTGTTTGTGTGCCGTAACGATACCCCAAACGGCCAACCCCATCCGCAGCGCCCACCAATATTGCTCAAGTTTAGGCGTTCATGCTTGTGCGATTATCAATTAAAAAGCAATATTGCGCATATCTGAGGCACCTTAACAACACGTCAATATTTTGTTTGTGTGCCTTTATATTAGACAAGGCGTACATAGGTAATTCTAAGGACCGTATTGTTTAGCACACTGCGCTGACAATGCAACGCGGTGCTAAAAAAAGCAAGAGTTTCCAGCGCTTTGCTAAGACGACACGGTGGTGCCACCTGCCCGTCGCTGTCTATAAGTTGTTTCCGGTTATCTTGCAAAGCATCTTTCATGCCTACGCTTAGAAGTTCCTTTCCTTTTAGCAAGTGCTAGCCGCCTTACTGAGTATCCATCTGCCCATAACCCTAGTTTCAGTACAGTTGCTAGTTTTGGTGGGGAAGACTTTTTTGATTGTATGCCTCACGACAAGCTTATGGCTTCAGTAAACAATGCACAGCTTGCCTTAAGAAATTGATATGGTATAACAACAGAGACCTTCTAGGAACTGCTCAATCTCTATATAAACAATACTTTTGTGATGTGGGAAGGTGTTCTGTATGTTCAGTTTTATATGTTCAAATACCTGGTATTTGCATTATTTTGAAAGTGGCTCCTGTACTTAGTTATATCTTTTTGTCTCTTGTTGACCGCGCAATGTAGAAAAGGAGGCGCACGGATTAGGTACTAAGCATTTTTGTTATGTCGTTTTTTTTATTTTTCTGGTGAGTGCCGCTTGTACGGCCCTATTTCATGATGTACTTAGCATTTTCAAAGACAGTGCTTTCGAGTTGGTGTTCACGACTGAGGAGCCAGGCGATGGTGCAATCAGATTTTGAGATATTTGTATGCTGAAGAAGACCATTTATGCATGCAGGCGTTTCTCACCGCGAGCGAAAAAAATCACTGTTCAGCTATTCGTCAAAACATTCAAAGATTGTGCAGAATGGAATCGTCTTTAATTCGTTAAATACTGATCGTAAGAAGTAAGAAGTCTTGCCACCACAGGATGGAAGCCAGTTTTGAGGAACAGGTAGCTCGCTTGAGAAAAGCAGGCTTGCTGGGTTCAACCTGGTCATACGTTTCCATCGGGTTGCTGAAATGGAGGGCCGTTAGGTAACGCGGGCATTGCCAAAGCATGTGCGCTAAGGAACAATAAATTTTATTACATTCAGGACAACTTGAGTCAACGTCTCTGGAGATACGACTGAGAAGGCACTGCGAGGGGAACGAGCCCGTCTGGAGCATTCTAAGTGTAATTGACTGAGACCTATCTAACTTCGGGTGAGGAAGAGGATAGGCCCTTCTACTTAGCCGACAGTGAGATGTGATTTCAATAAATTTAAGGAGTGGATCATTATGCTTGATTTCTTCCTGACCCCATAAGGCCTCCATGCCGCCGTGGCGCGTTAGATCTCGCGCACGATCATGGGCAAGCTTGTTGAGGTTAGGTACGTGCTGATGAACGTCCGCACCCATAAGGGCAAGAAACCATGAGATTAAGGGAGTGCCAGGGTCTGTTCTTCATTTTAAAGGGAGGCAGCCTCTCGCGCTAGGTTACCCGACTTAAAAGCTTTGATGGCCGCTCGTGAGTCTGTTAACACGGTGGTGTGTGAGCGGTCGGTCATGGCCAGGGCTATGGCGACCTGTTCTGTAACTGCGCTTGTAGCTAACCTGACCGAGGCTGAGGAGCGTAATTCCCCGTGGCCATCAATGACTGCCAGCGCGAATGTGCTAGACCTGCCGAACTGAGCCGCGTCGAAAAAGACCGTCGATTCTCGATTCTCGGTGGCGTTCTGCAATATCGCCCGTGCTCGGGCTTTTCGCCTCCCTACATTGTATTGCGGGTGCATATTCCGAGGGAATGGGCTGACCACAAAGGTTTCCCAGACCTCCCGGGATAAGGTAATATCCCTGTCAGCAAGCATTCTGGGAGCCAAGCCAGCCTCGCCCAGGATGCGTCTTCCTGCCCTGGTTGACGAGAGCCTGACCACCTGGGCGGTGACCTACGCTTCGATCACTTCATCAATCTCGTTGTGCATACCGAGTTGTCTTAATTTGTCAGAGCATGTGGTTACTTAACCCCAGTACTTTTTTGATGCTCTTACGGATGAAAGTGTCTAGCTTATTTTTTTTTCTGTTCTAGTCCAGGTAAGGGCCGATGCTAAATAATTAATGTGGTGCGTTAGGGAGGCATGATGGATCCAAAGTAGGTTAACTTCACTGAGTCCCTTTCTGCGTCCTGACACCATAGCAACAAGTCTCAGCATGCTTTCGGTTTTGGCCATGATGTTCGTCAGGGTTTTGGTGTTACACCCTCTAGCGTCAATCAGTAGTCCTAAGATTCTGTTTGAATCTACTCGTGGAATGCACTGTCCATTTCTAGCAAAAAGGAAGATGGAAATTTGGTCCAGGTGTGGAAGTTTCCTAACGCCTTGCCTGGCCGGCCTGTACAGTAACAGTTCTGATTTGTTTGGAGAGAGTTGGAGGCCTGTGCCGTCTAGGTAGAACTCTGTTTCGTCTAGGGCTGATTGCAGCGCGTTTTCTACTTCTGCGAGTGATCCTCCCGGGCACCAGATCGTGATATCGTCCGCGTAAAGCGAGTGGACTATATTGGGCAGGGATCTGAGCCTTTCCGATAAGCCCTTCATGACTATACTGAATAACAAGAGGGAGATGACCGCCTCTTGGGGAGTGCCTCTGGCTCTTAAGGAGAACTCATCTGACTTGTGTTGAGCGATCCTTATGGTAGCCATTCTATTCATCAGGAATAACCTAACAAAGGCCTGAAACTTTGCTCACAGACCTAGGCTTGCCGTAGCCTGCAAGACAAAGCGATGAGATACGGTGTCAAAGGCCTTGGTCAGGTCAAGGGCTAAGATCCCCCTAACATCCCTAGTGCTGTGGTCGAAAATGTGCTACTTAAGAAGTATTATTACAGCTTGGGTGGAGAGACCAGGACTGAAGCCGATCATGTTGTGTGGGAGTAGTTCTTTGCGTTTTACGTAGTTCGAAATCTTATTGAGGATCGCATGTTTCGCTACCTTGCCTACACAAGAGGTTAGCGATATCGGCCTTAGATTGTCAAGATTTAAGGGCTTACCTGATTTCGGAATGAGCACAATCGAGGCCGCTTTCCACTCTGCCGGCACCCTTCCACTCTCCGATGTCATGTTGACCTCTTTTGTTAGCATCTCAATTGATCTATCATCCAGGTTCCTTAACAGTCTGTTTGAGATGCCGTCGGGTCATGAGGCTGACCTGCTATTCAAGTTGTGAAGGACGGCCCTAATTTAAGACTCCGTGAAGGGGTCATCAAGCTCTTTTATCGCGTCACATTCTATTTCAGGATACTCTTGTGAGCGTCCTGCGCCTAGCGGGAGATATCTATTCGCAACCTCGTCTAAGAGCGTTTCTTCCGTTCCACCCTCTTGTCTGTGCTTGTGAATCAGGCGGCACAGTGCCTGTCTTTGATTGACTTTGCTCTGCGTATCATCTAGCATGTGTTTAAGAAGATTCCATTTCCCCGTGCACGCATGCGTCCATCGACTGCTGCCCAGATCTCATCCCATTGTAGCCGAGCTAACTCGGTGCAGCACTGTTCGATCTCCCTATTAAGTTCCGCAACCCTCTTTCGTAACCGCCGGTTAAGCCTCTGTGTTTTCTATCGCTTCAAAATGGAAGCTTTGGCTTCCAAAAGATGTGTAAGGTGCGGATCCATCCTGGGAACATCGAGCTCGGTTTGAATAGTTTTTGTGGCCTTTTCAACATCTGCTCTGAGCGTCTGAATGAGTTCGCTGAAGCTGTCGTATTCGCCCGGGTCCTCGTTTCTGAGCTATCGGAAAGCATCCCAGTCCATCACTTTAAACTTCTTGGCCTAGGGGACTCTGACCTGAATGGTAACACTAATGAGGACGTGATCGCTGCGCAGGTTTTCTTGCTTGTTATCCCAGGTTGTTTTCTGTAAATTTCTGATAAACGCGAGACCAAGGGTTGTGTCTCTAGCCACCGACATGTCCAGTCTCGTGGGAAACCAGGGATCGGTGATGACTGCAAGAGTTAGGTCATCGACTGCCCATGCTACATTTATGCCCTTAGCCGTTTGCCTGATGTACCCCCATGCGTTATGTGGGGGCGTTGAAGGCTCCCGCGAATACTAACGGTGACTGTCTAGTGAGTGTAGCGGCCTTCGTAAACAGAGAGTGGGAAGACTGTCTCTGATCGGCTGGTGGGCTCTAAACATTGAGAATGAACACGCGAATGAAGTCACCTGTTAGGGATAACTTCAATGAAAAGCGCCTCCATTCTGCCACGACCTGGCTGAATGTCATGTACAACGTATTCGAGCTTTTTGCTCACCAGCGTAGCTATACCTCTCTTGGACTCCGCGCTTCCCACTACCGATTTGTAACCAGCGAGGGTGGGTGTGTCGCACAGTGTTTTCTGTAGCAAAATTACCTGCGGCCTTTCTGCCTGAGCCGTAACGTACTGTTGCAGTGACGTCTTGCGCCTTTGAAAACTAGCGCAATTCCAATGACAAATTACTAGATTATTTTGAGTGCCCGCCATTTTGCTAGTTTCCGTTTTATTGACCCTGCGGAGTCGCCCCCGCATCATCGTTAGCTGCAGCTTGTGTACGAAACTTTCGATTGGCCTTAAAAGCCAACTTATTCTCAAGTTCAACTACCTTATTTTCTATGGCTCGTATTTTACTCTCAAGTGCTCCTATGCCCAGCGCAAGTTGATTAATGCTTAACTGATTTTCTTTGGATATCCTAAGTAACTCTTCTAGCATCTTGTTCCGCGAGCTTTTCACTCCAGGCATCTCCGAGTCACTCTCATCCTTTGGAGGTGGAGCCTTACGCTTGGCCTTGCTGACCTCGAATTAGGGTTCCTGCGTGCTTTTATGCACGGCGTTATCCGCCACGTTCGCGCCCTCAACTTTGATGAAAATGGCCTGCGTGGCTTTCTGCTTGCGTAGCTCTGCTTTGAGACTAGCATTCTCTTGACGTAATTGTTCAATCTCACTCTTTTCACCATGCTCCGGCGATGCCAACCGCGTTACCTTTTAGGGTTTGGGCGTCTTCTCCTTGACTCGATCCGCCCTTGTCACTTCCTCCTGGAATCTCCTTCTAGACGCCGAACGCCCTCTGGAACGCGAGCGGCTCTTGTGCAGCCTGCGTGACGGAGCGGCCTTTCCTAGGTGTGCCGGAGACGCTAGGTGAGACGCTGGAGTCATGGGACTTCATTCCTAGGGCCATCTGCGTCTTCTCGGAGCGCCGGTGGCGTTGGCGTCGTCTCCTTTTGACGATGTAGGGGACTTGAAATCTGTCTTTGCATACTCTGTCTGCAGTGGTATGTGGACCTCCGCGTAGCGAACACTTTGGAGTGCAATGATGATCCTCCGTTGGCGATTTCTGTCCGCACGTGCGGCCCCACTTGCTGTTTGGATTAGGCCAAACGTCAGCACGGTGTCCTAAACCTCCATAGCCATAGCAGACCTCCGTGTGTCTCCTGCATAGTGTGCAGCGAAACATGCTCGCGCCACAGGACACATGATTTGGCACCTTCATACCCTTGAACAATACTACCACAGCCGTGGTGTTCTTGACTCTTTTGACCGCGATGGCTCCTGGGTTACGGCGATTCACAATTCGTGTTTGGAGCTGAGCCTCGCTTATATCCACGCTGACACCCCTTATGACACCTTTGCACGTGTCATCGGGGGGAGCCGGGTACACAGAGACCCGGTACGTGCAATGGCCCAGTCGGACTTGCTGCGCCTTTACCTAGATGCACGCCTTCTTCTCATGAGGAGTACACACCACATAAATGTTTTGAGTGCAATTGCGACAAATGGTGTCCTCTTCAATTTCGGCCGGAGCCAGGGCCGCCGCCATGGCCAGGGCTTGCTCGAAACGTATTTGACTGACCTTGGTCATATTCAGACCGTCCCTCGGTCTTACGATGATGCGATACGTGTCCCTAGGAAGTTGAGAGATTCTCGAGGTGGCGATGATGCGTTGGTATGCGTTCCGTGGGGCGGCGGCGCGGCTACCATTTTTTCGCCCGCCACGCGTTGGGGTGCGTTCGCGGGTATTAGTCGCCATTCTCATCCCCTTGCTGCTCTTGCGGCCATATGCCGTCATCCAGCCGTGGCTGCTTGCTCCGTCCTGAGAGATTTCTTCTCCCTCCACGATCTCCATCTTGGGCTAAGGCGCCCGAGGTAGCAGGGTTAGGCCTAGGCCTACCTGCACTGCCTCGCCGAGGTTAGGCTTACCGCGTTAGGGTTAGCGTGCCGAGGCGTGGTCGGAACTACACACACTCATAAAGGGGGAAAAATTCACCCACCATAGAAAGGCCGGTGTTGGTCAAGTCTTCACAACGGACTGCGTCGTTTAACACATCATGTACCCAGTTTCAATGAAAGAAACCAACCGAAACATTGAAAAAAGCAGGAGCCGAAAACAACGCGTCCGCACTAGTCGGCGCCCCCTGGCGGTCCCCCCTCTGTAGAGCATGTGCAATTTTTGTTGAATTCTATTATATGTTAGGCATTCTACCCTTCTTATAGTTTCGTGTTTTTCTCCTCGCAAGCAATACCTTCAGCAGTGAAGCCTATGTATCTTTGTCACAGATGAATCCATACATCTTCTCTTGTTCCACGCAAGGGGCAAGCTGGTATGCTCCGCAGAGAAGCACGAAGTCGGGAGCCGAGCAAAGTTAAGAGCTCCTCGTATGCCAATTGAGAAAGCAGCTGTCTTCTGATAGGCTTCGTATTGATTGTCCAAGCATAGCACGCACGTCACGTATTCACACCTTTACTGATGTCACTTTGGGATAAACGTCTTCATGAAGCACAAGTAAACTTTGTAAATAGGCCATTACAACGTGAAGCTACCTGCAGCCTGAACTACGTGCTTCCCTAAGTTTGGTAGAATTCGTAAAGACAAGAGACCTGAAGAACGCTTCTTGTGGCAGATTTTTTTTCATCGTCATAAACAGCAGCAGCTTGACTTAAGGCATCTTCCACGTTTTGGCAATCATCCATGTTCTGTGCTTTCTGCTGCCACGTTGTACCTGCAAATTTCTTACTCTCATCTGCCCACCTCATTTTTCGGCTCATCTTCACGCATTTCCTCCTCTTGTAATTCCGGCAATTACCCTCAATGGACAGCGGTTGTCCTGGCACGCAGTGCGTAGGCAAGATAATCACTGGTAATTGAAGACATTTCCCAGGATTCTAAAAGAGGGCAAACCAGTGAGAGGGAAGCAGAAAATGATGCGGGCAGATGAGATTAAGAAATTTGCAGATATAACGTGGCAGCCGATAGCACAGGACTGGATTGATTGGCTTAGAGAACTGTAAATTTTAGAGCTAACCTCTTAAGCTCCTGTCAGTGCGTTGCGCAGCGTCGCCGTCGCAATCGCCATCGCCGTTGGTGGCATAACTGATGGACATGAAAAAAAAATGTTCAGGATCGAATGAGACTTCAACGCAAGCTCTTTGTCTTGCAGTAGTCTATTCTACCACAGAGTCAAGATTGTGCTAGTAACCATTTAGTAAAAACACTATATACTGGCCCCATTTGGGGCAAGGAGTCGCGTCAATCCACGTGATACAGCATGGCAGCAAAGTAAAATAAGAAACATCTCATAACGCAATGATAATTGCGCAACGAGTGTGATTTGTTCAACTTTTGCCATTCTATGCAAACCACTCAGTAATATTTTATTTTTGAGAGTCATCATTCACATTCAGCATCAACAAAGAGCAGTTGATATATTTAGGAAGTGTAGTAGGTACCTCACGTATCCGCAGAAGGACAAAGAATGACGTGGTAGGTGCCGTCCTACTTCATAAAAATTATGATTGATGGTGTAGCCAATAGCTTGCGAGAAGCCGAAAGTTTAAACACAGATGGTCGTACCTGAACACAAGGATGCGCTCAGACTCCGCGTAAGGTATGTAGTATCGAAATCATCACTAAATCTTCATCTGCCATATGATTTCTTGTATTCTTTCAAAGGTACTTGCCGTTATCAACATTCTTAACTTTGTCAATGAGCTCTATAACCTGCTCAATTAATCTAGGTCCCATGTTTGTGTGTACTTATTTGCGCTAGTGCCCTACGGGCACTGTTTGATAACAGCGTACGGGGATGCCATTACGCCATGGCTCTTAACAAACAACAAACCATCCGTAGACGCTTCTGATTAGCAATTCTTATCCTTAGTTCTATGCTCCTACGAGATGCCATGAATTCCACCGCACCACAGATCTAAGTCATCTGCCCTGGCGTTGCTCCGCGTTACGCCGCGACAAGGCAAACACTGGCGAACAGTGGAATGCAGCTACACGCGGTCCGACATTAGAGGCGCAGTTATAGAAGGTCCCAAGGACCGCAAAGCACACGAAAGGCTAGGTCTTCCGGTCTCGATGCGGAAGTTGCCCACTTCGGACCAGGAAACTAGGACGACTTATTGGACCCAAATAATCTTCTTCCATCCACTCATCTATCAGTGAATTTTGTGTGGTGGTTAGGATATGAAGCGTGGAAGCTTGGGCAAGTTGGTAGGACATAACTGAATTCAGGAACAGAGCAACCTACAAGTAGTTACTTCGTAACTACGGAAGCGAAAAAACAAGGACAGAAAAGAGCGCTGTCAACAAAGGTTTAATATCGGAGGGATGTACATATATAGGCGAAAAACGAGAAAAATGGGCATGCGTAGAAGGGTGCAGGAACAACAACTGCGATACAATGTCAGCAAAACTCTTGTCTCTTGTTGAAAGGGCTGGGAAAACAACTGCATATGCAACTTAAAAAAGGTCGAGATACGCAATCTCCTTTTTCAACAATGCAACCGATGGGCAGCTTACACATTTACCGTCAAACTTGTTTATTTGGTAAGCTTCAATTATCTCACGCGTGGCCTGCGAGTTGTGCTTGCTTAATACCTCGCAACGCTCAAAAACTGGCACGCAGCCGCAGTCTCTGCAGTGGATTCCGAGGTGTCCTTGAACTGCGTCGTGAACATTGTTATTGTGCTCTCTTAAACGGTCATTAAGGCACCTTCCGGTTTGCCCTATGTATACCATTCCGCACGAAAGCGGAATGAGATATACGACACCAATGACACAAGGTACAAAGCGCGTTCTGTGTTTCACAGTGCACCTTCTTTTAATGGCAGCTGGATTATTCACCAGCTTACAAAGCTTTATAAGCTTTTCTGGGGCGGAAAAAATAACAGTGACACCAGCGTGTTTACAGATTTTTTTCAGCCGATGCGACACGTTATGCAGATACGGAACTGCAACATATTTCATGGGAACAGCGCTCTTTTCTGTCCTTGTTTTTTCGCTTCCGTAGTTACGAAGTAACTACTTGTAGGTTGCGCTGTTCCTGAATTCGGTTTAGGATAGATTGGGGTGCTCCATCTCTTGCACCAAGACAAAAAGAAAGAGACAGGTTTACTAACAGAAAGGCAGAGAAGGTGGCCTGAGCCTCTTGCATCAAAATAAGACGCTTCTGTCAAGTACAAATATGTGAGCAAGACAATAAAGCCCAAGCACATGCACACGACTTTCGAGTGAGGGCAACGAGCGACAGTAACGAGTGACAGGATGTGCTGTCACTGACGGTCATCCGTCGCTGTCGACTGTCTCATCATGAATTTTTTTTTAATAAAAGATCACTTCTCGCACTGATGTGGGTGCAACAATTTCCGGCGAAATGACAGCACCCATGATCCTTGCTTGGAATGCAACTTCCTCTTGATGCTTGTTGTCTACGCGTACTTGAAGAAATGAATGTCCCATCTTACACGCAGAGTGAGGCAGCGACTCGTATTTGGTTGGTGTTCTTGTTGTCGGCGGTTCATTTTGATGTTTCGGTAGTAGCTTGCTGCAATGTCAAATCGCCATGCAAAGTCCATCGTAACCGTCACAGCCTAGGCTTCTCGGCAACCCCTCAGGTGACATTCGATATTTCACTGTCTTGGTTAAACAAAATATTGCGAAAAAAGAAAGTCCCGAAACGCTAGTATGACAGCCTTAGCCACACAAGACAGTAATAGAATCGGTATGTTGACACGCACATATTGTAAACTTCTTTCCGCTATCCATCGACATGTAAGCGATAGTTTCGAATTTAGCTACAATGAAACTTCGTCACCAACGTGTGATTGCAGCCGTCATGACGTGACAGCGCGACGGAGCTCGTTTGCCACTCTATTTCTCTGCTGTCACTCGAAAACCACGCGCATGCTTTTCGGACTTAAAAGGGGCCCTGCAATACTTTTCGTGCTTGGTCCGGAAAAACTGCTGATCAGTAGTATAAGGTCCCAGAACACGCGAACCATATATAGCGTCAGCATGTGGCCTGGAATTTACAATATATTATCTACGTCAGCTAAACATTATGTTTCCTTTTTTCGACAAATGATAGAAGACGCTCAATATCACTCGTATAAGGCTATCTATCAGCCATTAGCCTATTTAAACATGCAGTGCTAGGTCATTAAAGGAATCGCCACGAGAGGTCGCAGCATGTCCTCGCGTGCGCGCGTGATCACGCTCGAAAAGCCACCCATTCAAAGAAAGAAAAAAGAAAGAGAAAGTGCTCATGATCACGAGATGAGCGTGACGTATTTTATGTGCCCCCGCGAAGCCTCCGTATTTAGCTTCCGTGCTTTCGTTGCACGAGAGAAGAGTGAATGCGATTGCAGCGTGCGACAAATCTGTGTAACTCCGCTCGTACTGGCCAGATTCTTAGAGTTGTTGCGGCATTGAATTCGTTAGGCAATAAGGTCTTTCAGTGGATTCATTCCATGATTACTTGACAAGTGTTTCAGTGTAAACAACGTCCGTCTGAACACTAGCCAACAATGTTCCAGTTTCGCGAAGAAATCTCAAATAACTCTACAGGCGATCCGTCAATGTCATAAACGTCGTAATAGTGTAAAAATTTTGACTTACTCAAACATATAGGTCTAATAGCCAAGATAGACTTATAGCAAGCTTCCTAAATTTTATAATACTTTTCATCTGGTGAACCCTATTCTTGCGTCAGAAAGCTCGCCTTACTGTACGACAGACTCGAAATCCCGGTAAGGGTAAGAGCCGCATCATCTTTTCCTTTTTGCAGTTTCATCTGCTCAAGTACAGATCCTTCTTTTCTCTTTTTGTTCTCTCTCTGTTTTATATACGCACTCGTCTAAGGGGTAAATAATAAATCGTAAGCTCCCACTGGTGTCTTTGTCTCTGTCTTTCGTGTGCTGTTTTCTTTTTTGCGCAATACCTCGTTGCTAAAAGAATGCATCAGCTAGCTTGAGAACACGTGCTGCTTGACTAACATAAGTATGGCTATTTGGTGGCATTTCAGTATTGGTATATGTAGTGAAAGAACGATAGTGTACCACCTGTAATTCGTGCGTATTGTTGTAAATATTATTTATATATTACTGAAAGTGGTGCCCAACTAAGCGCTATTTATCTTTTCATAACTTTTGTCAGTGAGCTACTGAGAAAAAAACTGACCGTAACAAGCCTTTTCGAACAGAATATTCTGCTTTGCTCTTTCACAACATGTGCGACTGCTTATCCGATTATTGGCGAAACCCTTCACAAAATCTTTGTTCTTCTCATATGTAATGCAAATTGTTTGCCACTACTTGTCACGCTCTGTGTTTCGAAGCAGTATGGTATTATACTTGGAGCAATACACTGCACTCATTTACCACTAACATATGTTCACGTGGAGTTAAATCAGTTTATAATGAAAATCGCTGCGTCAGTCGTGATTTCATTGGCCATTTTTAGAATTCCCTTCAAATTGATATTAGCTTCTCACTCAAGATGAAGTGCTCGAATATGTTCACAGTACGTGCGTGTGTGTGCATGTGTGTGTGTATGTGTGTGTGTGTGTGTGTGTGTGTGTGTGTGTGTGCGTGTGTGTGTGTGCGTGTGTGTGTGTGTGTGTGTGTGTGCGCGTGTGGTGTGTGTGTGTGTGCTGTGTGTGCGTGTTGTGCATGTGTGTGTGTGTGTGCGAGTGTGGTGTGTGGTGTGTGTGTGTGTGGTGCGTGTGTGTGTGTGCGTGTGTGTGTGTGTGTGTGCGTGTGTGTGTGTGCGTGTGTGTTGGTGTGTGTGTGCGTGTGTCGTAAAATGTGCGTGCGTTTATGTGCGCGCGCGTCTATCAGTGTGTTTATTTGGGGGCGTTTCTGGCCGTGTATTCATGCAATATAGCTAATAGCAACTTTTTTTCCGACGGTTGTAAATGGATGTCAGCCAAGCGAATAAACTACTGCGTAAATGAGACACGCAATTTGCCCTGCCTCTGCAGAACTGAGCCTTTAAAGTATCGCTGAACAAAAGATTCCGCGCTATATTCGGCATTAATGCACAAGACAGATGCTACAATGAGGATGTTGCACACGCCACAAAAATCAGTCACATATGAACACTGTTTATTGAAGCACACACACAAACCAATTTCAGGGTATATATTAGGTCTAGTTCTTGACATTATTATAGTAATCACTAGGTACATTAGATTGTCTCCAACAACAAAATACAGCCTCTGAAGCGTTTCCGTTGAGCGTATAAGTACTGGGAGAATTTTATTGACTTTGTGTGAGTAAGATTCTGTTGAGCAAGTCTGGGCTCATCACTGAAGATAAGGTAACGACATACTTAACGTGATATCGCATGACACGATTTCATGGGTAATAAGAACAGATAAACTTTTTGTTGCGTGCGATAGAGTAATGCGTTTTCATATCGTTACAAAACTTTCTTTTTTAGAGAACTTGAACAATGTTTCCAGTGATATCACCAATCAGCTATTTTATGTGGGGTTAACATCCGGAAACCACCATATCAGTATGAGAGATGCCGCAGTGGAGGGCTCTAGAAATTTCAACCACCTGGGTTTTTTACACGTGCACCCGAATCTTAGCACGCGGGCCTACAGCATTTTCGCCTCTATCGGAAATGCAGCCACCGCAGCCGGGATTCGAACCCGCGACTTGCGCGTCGCCAATCAGCTAAGCGAGGGCACCTTCAGCGAGCGCTACGTTCCCAAGTACAAGTGGGAAGACAATCACACTACCATTGTAACTAAAATTCATCACGAATAAACAATTCTACTGCGAGGTATTACGTTCGAGGATACTGATATACTTAAAAGTTCATATACCAAATAAAACTTATACGCAACTATTACAAAAATAGTCACACATTCGACGCAAGGCCGCATCAATGAATGCTATATTAACACATCGGACATGTTATACAAATAAGGTTAGGGAAACTAGGAACCTTACGAAATTTAGTCCACACGATCGATAACACGAGTACCTGTAACATAATGTCTGTTTACGACCAGCTAGTATCACAGGGAAATTCTGGCACTGAAGCCATGCCAAGAATCATGGGAATATTCTCTCAAAAACAATGCATTCGACAGTGTTCCATCATTGCTTTCTCAACAGTTTTCTTTTCCTCGATGGCTTTTTGACGGCTCAAGCCGCTATATTTTATCCGATCGCACATTCCCCTCATCCCTGTTGTCAACGAAAGGAATATGCCAGCAGCGCCTCCACACGGCTTTGGCTTACCACAATGGGAGACTGCGCATGGGCTTTCGGGTGTCGCAAAAACGTGGATCGGGTCACGCGTTCCAACCGGAAAATTTCGCTAACAGCAGCAACCCTCATTACTTCGCTTGAATCTCATTGAACCAACATGAACAGTGCGAGATGGTGAAAGTTCATGTTTGAAGAGCGAAGAACTCTTGAGGTGCTGCTGAGGTGCATTTGAATTATAAAACGGAACCATTAAATAAACTCGGTTTTTATTACGTCCCGTCATTCGATTTCTATACGGTACCTTTGATACCAGGATATACATTTCGCCATAGATAAGAATGCGCAGTTATTAACAATAGCGGGTAATTCAGCAGGAGCTGAATTGCGCATCGCGGTTTTCAACTCCACTCTGAAAGGTGGCTGGCTAATGTACTTGAACGTATGTGGGTTTGTAAATCTTTTGGGTTAGAAGTAACATGGCGGCATATGCACGCTGCATGCCAAAGCGGGTTGGGAAAAGAGGCAGTTCCTGCTACTTAGGTAAAAGTGAAAAACGATACAAAAAAAATGAGCTCTGTAAGGCAAATGTTCTGGCAGCACTGAAAATAGCTCCGCGCTTTACGCCACGAGTATGCACGGTTACACGTTTCTGTAATTATATTCTGACATAAGCGTTCACATAAGAGTGCTTTATTTCCAGAGACGGCAGCAGCAGCAGCAGCAGCAGCAGCAGCAGATGTGGCAGAGATTCTTGTTATTCGGGCAATTTTAAATCATTGCCTATTCTTGTGAGCCCGCCAACAATCAGTTTCATCTCCGAGAAACGTCACGGATGAAACCACCGAGTGCAATCTTCCTCAGTTAAAAATAAAAGTCACACGTGGAATCTTGTTAGTTCACCTAAGACGACTTGAAGGCGGAGAACCACTTTCTTTTTCTTTTCAGTGGATCCTATATTTGTTCCTTCCCTCCCCTTCCCCTCGCCGTCTTCACAAGCGCGCCTAATGGGTTTTCGGCAGCCTTCTGGATGTGAGGCTTTGAAAGCAATTTCAACCTCACCTGGTGTTTCATTCGGCCAGCCTTTGACCAAGCAACGGCATCGTGCGATGACGTCACAATGTGACGTCCCTTTCTATAATGTCATTGTCAATTCGTTAGGAAGACAAATTCAAGTCATAGGGATCTTATCGTTACGACCAAGTGTGTAACTTGTAACGAAGATTTTCTCTGCATTATAGTATTGACGCCGAGTTTCACTATTCGTGTTCGAAGGGGCATCCAACGTTTTCACTGTAATCTTCCCACATTTTAGGAACGTTACCAATTTTCGCTTAAAACAAGTCTATATCAAAAAAGAGAGATACTTTATTAGAAAAAAAAACTAATCGCAAGTAAGGCATTGCTTTTGTGTTGAATAGCGAGAGCAACTGACCTAAGAGCACTCAAGCACGCCGATCTTGCTTCCGGACGAAAACATAATACCAACCGTGTGATGAGAGAAGTTCTCAGTGTCTTTTTTTCCCCCTCAAGTTCTCGAACACTTAATCTCGAGCAAAGTTAGCACGGTGGCTTTACTGCTACGGCTTCGTAGTTGCGTGCACTGCGACGCACAAACTAGCAAAAATTAAGTCGATAGGAACACAAACCACTGGCATTTCAATAATTTCCTTTTTCGCGCGCTAGACAAGTTGGCACCCGGCACCTGCGGCGTTGTCGACAGATGACACTATGCACGCAGTAGTGAGGTGGACCCCCGTTTCATTGATCTCGTACACGACGAGCCTGTTTTAGCTGCGACCTTCACGACATTCATCTCTCCATTTATTCCGCACGAAAAGTCTGCTTGATAACGGGAAGGGCCGCTTCTCTCTGCTTCTTTCTTTCCTTACTTCTTCTATGCCTCCCCTTCTCGAAGGAGCCGGCAGGCATTGTGCCCCTACAGGTGGCAGTTGTCAGCCTCATCTCTCCGTATTCCCTCTGTCTTCGTATTTTTCCTGTATTCAATGCAAATAACTAAATGAATAAACATAGAAATGAATAAATAAATTCCTTATGCTTTCCTCGAGTTGATTTGTGATGACCGCATCTCTTGTAATACTTCTTTATTCAAATGACAAGATTTGAACATGGCCTTCACATCAGAATCTGTGTGACGACCACCATCAACAAGTATATTTGGTTATTTTACCGCTTATTTTCCAAACATTTGTGCACATTTCCCGTATATTGCTGCCCATCGCAATGAATGGGGATGGGGCGTAAGAGACAGCGAGCCTTTCAGGCTGCAGAAGACAGCTTGCAATAGCGGTAACCTAGACTTCCTGTATTACAAGGAAACGTGGCGGTTGTGTCAGCCAGTCGTATACATCGCCCTGAGAAATGATGTGCTCGATTACTTCACGCGCACGCATAAATTATAGTTACTACGTTATGGAACTGAGCATCGCAGTGCAATACGTTGGATGTTGTTATTGAAGTTTCCTTTCATATAGTACGAATTGTCTTTGTAATACAACATGATTGTGAGTAAATGGCATGTTCTCTTCGCAGTCTAACAATGTCGTAGTTGCACCTGCAGCATTAATTCAAAAGAAAATGCTACTTGCCCACATGATATATTTTCACTTATAATAAGTATTGTTACTCTCCATGTGTGACTGAGTCATGCCGTGAATTGTATGACGCATGGCGCTCTTTCTTTGCACTCGTTATTCTAACACGAATCGTGATGTGCACTAGACGACTAGCTGTGTTGACTACTTCATAAATTAGATTAGCCCAATTGTATGTGCCCAATAAGCTGTGGCACACCCCCAGGTTATAACAGGTCAGATGCCTCTCTTCTACTAATGATGCTTTACTGATGGGCAGCATTTGGTTTTCAAGTACGGAACTATATTTCAATATTTTGCTCTATGTGCGAGAGTTACTTGCTCTATGAGCGAGAGTTACTCGAGATACTGAAAGATGGTGCCCTTAAACTGGTGGCACCCTGTCTCTTTCAGGTGCCAAACCAACAGTGCAACCACGAATCACGAGTAATGATTTCAGCATTAGTATTTCTCTCAGCAGCTTGTGCTACCTCTGTTGTAGGCCAGTTCTATGATCCTCGCTGCCCACAAAGAGAACACAGACGTAAGTAAGGAGTAAAATCTTTTTGTTATCGTTTCAACTGTGACGTCTCGAAAATGGCTGCTGTTAGCGTTTACATTGGAGATACCTGTGGTCGATTGCGCCGCTGTAAAAGAGAATAGACCACCGAGCGATATCAGGTTGCCGCGTCCCACTTAACATTGCGCGCACACGGAAACATGAAAAAAGGGCAGTAATACCCAAAAACTGCTCCAATCAAGATTCAAAAATTTTGTTACTACGCTTTAACTATCGTTATGGTGTAAATTAAACATAGAGAATACTTCTCATTTTTATTCTCTTGCTAATTTCTCTATAAAATATGTGATTTAGAGTACTTTTTTAGTCTTCTGATTCAACTCAAACAACCTTATCTAAATCAAGCTAACAGTATTCATACCTAAAAGAGAAGTAAGGCCTTGAGAGACAAACAGGGAGGTCAAAGAGGTAGAGCACGGCTGGCCACTTAGCACTGTGAAAAAGAAATGGCGCTGAGAGATCAGAAAGGAGCTCAGGCTTTCCATACACCGGCAAAATTGTGTCTAGTTGGTTTATTTATTTTTATTATTTATTTATTTATTCATTCATTCATTTATTTATTTAGTTATTTCAAAATGAGAGCGACGTGTCTGCGCGGAAGGCGTGCTAGTATCTGTGTGTCTTTAACGGACACTCACCACACACTAGCAAGCATTGTGTGCTAGTGTCTTACGACTTTTCCAATCTTCATGAAAATTCATGTGATTGACGTAGACAATGATGCTATATACGTAATAACTTGTTCTTGAGTGAGTTGATGGCTACTATACATGGAGAATTTTCCGCTAAAAAGGACGAACCCATCTGAAACACAGGGCAGGCGTTTCCCCATCCTGGACTCATGTGAAATGTGTGAGTGAGACACTTCGATCGCAACAGTACAACCAAGATCGTGTGTTTACATAACTGGCTTCATGTGATTTTTTTTCGCCTGACCAGCGACGAAATGTGGAGATCAAACTCTGTCGCATTATATTACTTATAGCCTGCCTGACAGAGTATTCGTGGCAGACATTCTTTAGGCGATGCCTTCAAAAGTC
The DNA here is from genome assembly GCF_013339725.1 of Rhipicephalus microplus. Classification (NCBI taxonomy): domain Eukaryota; kingdom Metazoa; phylum Arthropoda; class Arachnida; order Ixodida; family Ixodidae; genus Rhipicephalus; species Rhipicephalus microplus. Next base: position 39,440 of record NW_023613342.1, read on the forward strand.
TAAGCAAATGAGAAAACTTTTTTCTAGAGATAGTTTTTTTCTGGAGATAGTTTAGTGTCTAGAGACGCGCCTATCTGTGTTAAAAATAAAAACCTGTTGAAGAAAAGTTGTAAACCAGTTTAGAACTCAGTGTTCCTGCGCATAAACTAGCAGCGTTCAAGCTAAACATCGCAGAAAAAAAGACTTGTGAGAACCAAGAATTGTGCCTGCTATAGAAGGTGCAGACCGCCTCGGTTAGGATGCATATAAAATACATATTGTCACGCGAAAAGGCATCTCGATAATGTGGCAATATAGCTTAGAGACAATGACTTGCCCTATCTAAAAGTTGATAAAGACGTCCGGTTTGTCGATTTATCGCAAGGGCTGTACAATGAAAAAGCCCCCAGTTAATTTCTTCCTCCTCGACAAGCTTCAACAGTAGCTAAGGAGGGAAGATGTTTGTGGTTTGGGGTGGGTCCCCTCGATGACTCGAGTGCACGGTGGCAGGAGCGAAGGAGGAGCCGTAGTCAGATGAAGAGAGGCTTTATTGCAGCCACAGGCTACTGCCCGAGTTCAAGCCGAAACATCCGCTCTCTATTTCAGATTCAAACATCCTCTTTTCAACCCTCGGCTGAACAAAGAGTCTTTACACACACCAATCACATGATGGGACTGGCATCATCAAAACCAATCGCAGAAACACCTTCATGACAGGCACTGCATTGGTTAAAACCACGTTACCAAATAAAACACGCAAAGGGATAGATTCTGCGCGTGTGACACTCTCTCCCATACCAGGCCGTGCTGCCTCCGTCAGCCGCCGTTCTCACGCTCGAGCCCCGTCAGTTCTCTCATTAAACGTTGCTTCGTAGAAGCCTTCCTAAGAGCGGTGGGTACACCGTTGGGTACCGCGCGCTTACCCGGTGTGCATGCGACAGTGAGGCGCCCCGAAATCCTAACAGCACTCGGTAATGACGTACAGCGGGGGAGGTTATGCTCGTCTCCCTGCCGCCACTATGTCTCATAGCATGTATAGCATGTATAGACGGTTTCGATGAAGGGTATTTCAGTTTCAGCGCAAAAAGAAGGCAGAAAAACGACGTCGACTATGCCCAATATGCGATGGACGGCACACTTCTCACTAAAAGAAATGGCTCAAGTGCACTTGGAGAAATTCGTCGGTTAGATCTTTCTGGGAACCATAATTTCATGACTTTGCCAAAGGCGTTCAGGGGCCGCATGGTACTTAGCAACCAGACCATTCACTTCTGACAGTACACAATCACCGAAAGATTTTAGGGTTCAGGACATGAAATGATTTGAATATAAGGTTTCCTCTGTATGCTCTCTGTGTTTGACAGCACGATTTTTCTACTTCCTTTAGTTGGATGCGAATTTATGGGGCGTATAATTGACGAGGTGCAACTGTGAGTTTTCGTTTGCCTTGCGTAAGAATAACTTGCCATGAAGATGGTTCTATTACAAGCAAAGGGTAAGTAAAATTAAGCTGAATAAATGCAGCAAGTTTCTGATTGAATTAAATACACTTAAGTTACAATGCCGCGGACCGCCATTTTGACAGTGAACATGCCGTCTTATGCCCCAAGATCATAAAAACATGCTCCCAGTTAGAATAAAGCTGGTCACATATTTCACTATAGAGAGTACCACGTGGTCAGCCTGCTGGTGGCGCCACAGATTTTCCTACAATACTTACAAAAGGATAACCCTCGCGCAGGTTTATACGCGAGCTGCAACACAGGGCGTTTCCAGCCAGTAAGAAAATGATGTGTAGTACACGAATTCGGTTAATGCTAAATTTAACTGGTGGATTCAGAGTGACTTGTTCACTTTGTGCCGAGGAGCGCTCCGCTCTGACGAACGGCAGCCAAGGGAGATCTGTCATTTCTTCTGTCTCACGCCACAAGAAATGGCATAGTGCGCCAGCACAAATTCACTTCCGGAAGCACCCAACATTTCTTGCGTTTCATGCCGTTTTCGCCTTCGCAGAAGAGAACGGGTGCGCTTGGGCGGCGCGCTTCATTTCTCACGTACATCGCGTGCCATGCGCATGCGTTAGAATGCTTGTGACTTCGGGCCAATCTGCTGCTTTTCGCGGAGTAGAGAAGAGTGCATCTGGCGGTGAGTCTGCTCCGGATTGGCCAAAAACATACAGGGTGCCTGTAAATCTACCAATAGAAGAGAGGTGCTCCGCATGGAGCAGATAAACTGCTACCGAAGTGCTCCGAACCAGTCAATAGAATTCACCATAAGGTTCGATCTTTCAGCTCCGTTTGGCCCGTTGCCAGCTTGAGGTGCTACGTAAGAAGGCCCTCAATTTCAGACATCTACAGGCCACCAAATAACGCCATCTGTAATTCGTTTAAGAGCCACGGTTCAATCTCGAACGTCGCGAACTCTGCTATTATGCAAAATCGCATCATATATCTCAATGTGGGCATGTAGTTCACTGCACTTATGGGCATGAATCTATATTCATAGGCATGCACTTCTCTTTCCATGCCCATGAATAGCGATGTCAATATGGGCACGGAAGTATTGCACCTGCGCGTGGAAACTACCTTGAAACTCCAGTTTCCGGACAACACACTCAATGACCTGGCTTTCGTTTTCTGCCACGAACAGAAACAATCGTGAAAGCGTGCTCATCCACGAAGGACAGAGCTGCACCACCAATAACAAGCTGGTATTCCGGAGTCGACAGCACGGCATGCTCTGGTTCACTGTCTACACAGACAGCAAGCTACCCCAGAGGTGAAAGCTCAGGAAGCAGCGGCCAAATGGCAATGTCGACAACTATAGCTGCTACTCAATGTTCAGAGAACTGAAGCGGTGGCTGGACGGCAACAACCAATTGTACATAAACTGCGCACACGTGTAGAACCTAATTTAAACGCGCTAATGGGCAATGGGGTCATTTATGGTGAGAAACATCTCCTACTCGTCGTTATTCCTACTCCTACTTCTCCTACTCGTCGTTATTCACTTCGTGGACGTGCGTCTATTTTAGTACCTCTGTGGGAGGATGCGCAATAACAACGGAATTCCGGATGAAGAACACGAAATAGAAGCACAGACCAATATAGGAAGCTCGGGAGATCTTTAACAGAGGATGTAAGGGGAGTAGTGTACCTTTGCTACTTTCTTCGGGATCAGGCTTGACTACGGCTGCATTAACCACGAGACCAAGTACTTTTACTTCAATATGGCCAGAATGGCATTCGGATAAGTTCAGCTCTAAACCAGCGTTGCGGAATACTTCAAGTGAGAGCCGCTTAAGATCACATGAGAATGTTGGCGAAAAAAAAGCTATGGCATACTTATGTAGCGTAAGCATGTTGACTACTTGAATCCGCGCAGAGGAGAATTCATGCTGTACTTAATGTTTGCAGGCGCAACGCAATGCCCAAATGGACAGACTTCGAAAGCCGGTGCAGGCCATCTGGAATTAGAAATGCGTTTTTTCTTGGTGTTGTGAGTCAAAAGTAATCTGCAATGACCAAATCGAAGGAAAATGACTGAAGTAAACTTGGCGCTATGAAAGCAGTCAAGTGCATCTTGTATTTGTGGCAAGGGGTAAACGTCCTTCATTATCAATCAGCTCATTGAGATGTCGGTAATCAATGCAAAACCTCTTGACAAGCACCATAGGGGATGCCTACGAACCTGATGAGTATTAGACGACACCCTTGGCGAGCATCATTTCGACTTCTTTACGGATGACAGCCCGTTTGGCAGGAGATACACATTGAAGGTGTCATTGGATTTGGTTGGCTGTGCCGCAGTTCATGTGGAGGGTCACAACCGTTTTCTGGCCTGATGGGTGGGTGGTTGTTAAAATATAGAATATATCTGCATAGGATGTGAAGGGAAGGCGGAGATCTCGTGCTTCGGATGGTGAAAGAACTGGCGCTGTCATTTTGTCACTCACTGTAAATGCTCAAAACGCAAATTGTAGTGAACAAGTTGACATGTGAACTATGTTCACCAGGTAGCAATTAAGAGATATCGCATGCTTGCACAATGATGCCAAGAGCAAGACATTATTACATTAAAACAGCAGTTTGGTGAAATGTTGCGCTGCGACTTCATAAGTCTTCTCGAAATTGCTAGTGAACCACCAGTAGTGTTAGCAAAAAAGAAGGATGAAGCTATACGTACGAGCCTTGATTATCTTTTAACTTGAACACAGTGCAACAGTATATTATCTATTATCAAAAACGAGAAAGAAACAAACAAGTATAGGAAAAGACGCCAACATAGCTCAGCATGTTCGTACTATGGTACGAACATGCCAAGTCCACGTGATTTACTAAAGCAGAGTGCTCTTAATTTTGCAAACAAACCACTATATCTACTCATATTCAGCAAGGCTTCGTAAACATGCATCTTGATGGCAAAATTGTCCTGTCACTGTCACATTAATTTGTTTTTTATGTTGAAGCACCCAAATTCCCAAAAGGTAATGAAAAGCGGGAATAACTGATATGCTTGATTCTGTTGGTGTTTTATTTACCCAGACTTCAATGTTGAGAAATGTTCATATTCCCTTAACACCAGTCATTGTGATGTTTAGGACGGTTCGAGCACTTCCACTACTGTGCACAGGCGCTGGAAACAGACTGGAAGACGTGTTCAAATGTTTACATACAAAAGAAAGGATATAAAAAGTCAGTGATGTGGGCGCTGTCGGGACGACCACCACGGTACATAAGGAAGGACAGTCCAGTGGACTCACGACTCTCGAGCGGCGGTGGCGTCATCTAGGAGATGCCTGGACCATCGCGACCTAGGACCTTGTTTCCGAGCTCTTGATCACCGCCTGGGCGCCGCGGTTCCACGTGCGGGTTCTGGCCAGCACAGCGCCGTCTGTGCCGGGCTGAAATGCTGCTCGCCACAGCTGCGGTGCGGCAGCTCAGTCACCCGCGTTCCTCGCCTTGGCCAGGGCACCGTCAGGTACCCTCGGGTGCACAGCTCATGAGCTCGCGGCCCACGTTCGAGTCTGGCGCGTCGCTCGGTACGGCTCGGCATCGCTCGGTGATCCTCGATTCAGACAGCAAGTTCCCTGGCACCTGGATCCTCGGCCACCCTGGACCTTGCACGGCTCCGTGGTCCTCCGTGCACACGCCCGCGTCTCGCCCGGCAGAACGCTCGTCCCCTGAGGGCCAGATCAGCGGTACAACGGACGCCGACAAGGTGCAGAGCAAGAGGCGGTGGAAAGGCGCTATGGAATGCGCTCACTTGCCGATGTGCGACGTTCTGGTGACACTGGCGCTTGATGGCATGGGTGCGACTACGGAGCAGTCAACCCGCATCGGTGACGCGATGCTCCATGCGTGTAATGGGCCATCCCGTCCAGCGAACAGCTTGCGTCGAGACGCGATGCTCGGCGCTACCGTGATCATTAGCCAGGCCATGTTCATCGCTGTGCCGAACGGCTGACCGTTGAGACGCCTCGCCGAGATCCGCGATGCCCTCGGCAAGGAAGAGAACAGCAGGCCAGGCCGCGCCCCGAGATGCAGTACTCGTGCCGGCAATGCCGCCCCAGCTGGTGGTTGGATGGCAGCAGCGTGGACGGCCGCGTTCCCTGGCCGTAACCTAGATCGCCTGCGTTCGATGCTTTGACCCGCTGTCTTCCGTCTGCCGCTGCTCCCGCTCGTCCCAAGCCACAAAGCTTACCGCCACCTAATGATCACACGTGGCCCAATCGTGGCACGCCACTTTTATGGGCCACAGCAAGTCATCAGCTGATTGGCGCACTGTTGTCTCGTAATCGCACGTGCCTTGTCCCGCATCTCCGTCGTTGTCGTTTTTCTCGAATCCTCACAGTCATTATATGGCAGAACCCATAGCATGTCACCAATTACCTGATTATACTAAGATGAATGTTGAACCAACTAATGCTTTACAGATGCGATGTCATTGGTTCTGAAAAACAACTGTTTGAATGCAGGTGTCCACAACAGCATGGAAGGAACCCCCATCCCGGGGCGCCCCCTTTTAGTAGACCTTGGCCGCATTGCTGTGAAAGGTGTTGAGTTCATCTGGTAATGAAAAGCTCAACTGTACCGCTAATCGCCACAACGCCAGCATCACTCTAGGCCGTATTTCCCGCTGAAAAACGTCATTTGAAAAATTTTAAGCTTCCACCTATTGCAGTCAAGTATTCGAAGGTTGCTTTTGAAATAAATTGTCTAAACTAAACCTGCTCCTTCTGCGTCGTTGTTCACTTTAGTTTAGAAACAGCTTGATTCGCTTGGAAGTGCTTTCTATACCAGAGATAAAATTGTGATCTTATGTAGTCGACGCTAAGTCAGATAACAAGCTCCGACCCACTGCAAGATCATACGCCGCTGTGGACCCCACCGAGCCAGGCGCGCTGCCAGAACGTAAGACAAGGCATGCGACACAGCTGACAATTATCGCTTTTGTACGAAATAGCTGTCTTCACTTCGCTTATTTTAGTGCGCTGTGTACAATATGCATAGATTAAACCGAATTATCTATAAATTAAATATTGCCACCTGGTGTTAAGCTTCACCTTTAATTAGGCTTCACAAATAAGTATCTAAATGCTTCAGATCTATTACACGTGTACGAAATCTGGTGATATTTCACCCCTACAACTGCACCTGTCATATGGTGTATGCATATCAGAAGGTTGGCGGCCGAACACAACGCTATTGGCCCTGTGGGCAGTTGTGTATACAAGCTGCCAGTACGCATTAGTTTTGCCAAAAATTTTTCAGTCTGTTGTATTTTGTACTCATACTTTCGACGATTATTATTAGTACCACTTCGAGTTGTAACAAATTTCTCGAATATGTGACGCAAAAGGAGAGTTCTGAGAACCCAAGTGATAGATGCAAAAAGCAATGGTAGCCCCATAAGACGCCTAAATACGTCATCGTTTAGCAGAAACTCTAATACAATATGCCTCGTTATTCTTCTGTCGGAGAGAATAGCCGCGACGTGGCTCTCAAGCAAATGTAATCTTCATGTCGGTTTTACTGATATATCATAAATATGCACTGGGTAGATGACTTCCACTACATTGTGGTCTAAAACACTACCTTTGCTTAGATACCGTGCTCTCCCAACCCCCCAAAATAAGAAATAACCCATAATTACGATTATACCTTACGTCAATTCTGAGCGCAGTTTGGTGCTTCGATTAACCCAATTTTGTTTGAAGTTTTGGCTTTTCAAACATCCCAAAATGAATGTACCACCTACATATTTTGCTCTTTTTTGATGCTTTATGTGGTTGAGGACAACGAAGATTAGGGCTGAGCAATTTGCAGTAGGCTGGAAGAAATAAACCACCCACGCAATGCCCAGTTAGGTTTTTGTGCCATGGTTGGTCAATAGTTTAGTCATCTATACCACGCCAAAGTACATAGGTTAACGCGATTCCTTGCCCGACATGACGCCCGTATAGGGTCTTCTTGGAAATTAGTTTAGAGCACTAGCGTGGCTGTGTGAAAAAATGCTCGATTGTCACTCAGAGGGCATGGATTCAAATCTGATTCGATCTTAGGCGTTTTCTAAGTTTTATGCTGCCACTATTACCGGTTACGCCACCGATGTCGACCGCGACAGTGACGCCTCTCGCAGAGAACGATGCGTTTATCAGCTGCGCTTTAATGCTAAGACAGCTTAGGCTTAGTGGTGCCAATGTGTGAAGGAAGGCCGGATCCGGGCAGCCTCCTTATATTTCTTGGTATCTTTTTTCCTCCCCTTCTCTAGTCCTGTTACTTTGCGTGTTTAAAGACGATAGTCTTTCTTGGGGACCTTCGACGGAAATAAATTGGTCTGTCTGTTTGTACATTTGTTTGTTTGTGCGCTCTCAACGATACCTCAAACGGCCGACTCTATCCGCAGCGTCCACCAGTAATGCTCAAGGTTTAACGTTGTACTTGTGCGATTGTCAAATAAAAAGCAATTATTGCGCATATTTCAGGCTCCGTAGCAACACGGTCAAGTTTTTATGTGCGCCTTTATACAAGAGAAGGCCACACAACAAGTAAATCTAAAGACCATAGCGTTAAAATGCGGCGTGGCAGTGCATTGCATGCTCAAAAAGGCAAGTGTTACCAACGCTTTTGCTAAAACGACACGGTGGATGGCACTGTCCGTCGCTTCGCGTTCCACACCTTATCACCTCCGAGAATGGCACGCATCTTTCTCCGCAGGCACGCAACCCTTTCTTCTTTTTCGAAGATAAATGCCAGATGGCGCTTGTGTATACCGTGCCTCGATGCGCTCGTTCGTCGCCGCTGCACGCTTGAGGCACGCCAACGCAGCGCCTTCAGAATACCATTAACCGATTTTCTTGTGCATAACATAAAATCAATCTTTCGTTCACTCTCTTAGGCGCAAGACTATCGTCTTTCGAGGACATTTGCAGTGTAACATGCAGATGCGGGCCCAAGTTTTTGTCTATCTCTATTTATGTTAATTTTATTACTATGTTTATTCTTCCTTTCTCTCTCTCTATTTGTCACTTGCGTCATCTTTCAGTTCTTATGCGTGGTTTGTGTTGTGTTATTCTAGCCATAGTAGTACCACCAAGAAGCTGGTAGAACAACAGGAATGAACTTTCTATTTGGGGCGAGCGCCCGCTAAATGTGTTACAGTTGTCTATATGGGGCTTCGACTGTGCTGATATTATGAACAAAGCTCTATAAGAACAAGCGAAAGAAAACAAGCGCTAATATCATCTTCAAGGCACCCTAAGACGAGGAGGAAGAATACTTCTAGGGGCGAACGAGCGCTACAGAGCCTGCCTGCGTTACGCCAAGTGACCGCGACTGCAAACGATTCCAGCGTATGACAGCATATAACAGCCCGGCCCCTTAATGTCATCTGCACTTGAAATAGGGATTAGGATGACGTGGAAGGGCAGCTTATTTATTATGCATTGCTTAACCAGTTTCCACTCTATATACTATAAAAATCTCGCTTTCCTACCAATGACGTCCCTTTCAAGTGAACTTTGTAAACTTAATACATCACACCCGAGCATACGCTTAAGGAGGATGCATTTAGCACTGACATCAAGCCCTTGCGCAACGCACTGCCACACGTGCAACGTTCGATCTTCTTCACAGTGCGTGCAACATTAGATACAGACTCATAAGACTGCACCGCTTGCGCAAATAAGCCTCGCGGCTGCCTTAAGCGGTTTATGACGCTGATCAAAGATTTTCGTTTTTAACAAGACTGATTACGCTTTTGTGGTGGCATCGTTTTTAGTACTGACATCAATTTGTTCTTCTTTTAACAGCGAAAACTGTCATGAGATCACAACACGGGTCACGCTCAGCGCCGTAGTTAACCGCCGCCCCCGCCGCCGCCGGTGTCCGTAACCACTATCGCACACAATAAGAAACACCAAAGACATACGGTGCCATAGCGAGATTCGAAACCGGCTTTACTCTGTGTAAGCCCAGTATTCTACCGCTGAGCCACGCTCGCAAACTTGCCTTATGCAGGCTTGATTTTGAGAAAAGAATCACGTTAATATGAGTATTAAGGCGTTTTAGAACAGCAAAGAACCAACCAGCCGTCAAACGATTCTGATCGCGTAACGAGTCGGTCATCCTATGCACCAACACATTACAGTAGCTTGTTTTTATTCACATATTAACTGTGGCATATACCCACTTCTGGCGTCGTCAGCCATTGGATGCAACACAATATTCCTTATAAGTGTTTAGCGGATACTACGCTTCTCCGAAGAAAGATCAAGGATGTATAGCACGGTCAATGCCGGCCTACTACGCAGAAATAATGATTTATTATGATGTATTGGGTATCCAGCAAGTGTGTTTATAGCATTTACCCAAAGAGTGCTTAAAAAAACCTCTGAAAGGCCGCTCTTCATGCTTGCGTTGTGACTTGGCTGCCCCTTCCGCGCAGGCCTGGCGTTTTTATTAACGCGTGGTAACCCTTCCAACGACAGAATCGAGTTCTATCTATACAAAAACATTTTTTTATTCTATTTATAATATCCGGAGTATGATTGTACTTATTGAATATAGATTTTACGCCAAAGCGGAAAAACGAAGAAGTTATAGTCGTTGCACGGCTCTACGCCATCAGCCCCAAAACGATTAGTTCTATATTAATATATTTCCAACGAGACAGCGCGCAATTTTTCACGCTACATGCTCGAGTACTTGTGAGCCGGCATCAAAGGTGGCACGCTTCGCGTGACACGCATGCTCGAAGTTTCTCATTATTTCGCGAATTCGTGACATCCCGCGAGTAAGGGCTTAAGAACTCTGGTAGTCGAAATTACCGGAGTCCTCCACTACAGGGTATCTCATAATGGTGCTTTTGGGGACTTTAAACACCAATTATTGTTATTAATGAAGCGGTGTTAGTCATCAGCTTTATCAGGTCTTTCGCAGCAATTCTGTAACCATCAACGGAGATAAGAGCCAGCACAGAATTCGCATGATCGCTGCAAATGGAACGCTTAAAGTAGAAAAAGAAAACAGTGTGGAGCCCGTCGTAGTCTGCAGCATTTACTGAAGCAATGTCACCTAGATTGCAGGCCTGATCCCTACCGCCGTGACGTCACGCACCTTGACCGAGCGAGCATACACGGAAGGTTGTGAAGCAAATACGACCATCGCCTCCCATGAAAAGTTAAAGCTTTAGCAGCGAGTTTTACATGTACCAAAACGATTGATTTAACTTTTTGTGCCTGCATTTCATCTGGGTTAAGAAATGCTTGCGTTATAAATAATTTGGTGATTTAAATGTAAGCATTTGTTATTTCAAGTAAACGTAAGGAAATATTTACAGGAGACTGATTTATAAGAACAAAGTTTGATGGCCAAACAAAGGAATGATATAAATAAGGTAAATCCTGTTTTTTAGTCTCACACACACACCACACACACACACACACACACACACACACACACACGCACGCACGCACACGCACGCACGCACGCACGCTGTCTTGAATATGCACAGAAAGTCTTTCTGTTGATATCTTGACTTCTACGGTTATCTTTCTGTGTGAGTGCATTTGTACTGTTGTGCCTGTCTTGTGGATAGGTGTAATTGGTACTCGTCCTCAATTGTTCTGGCTTGAAATGAATATAAGACACCTGAGAAACATCTTAAAAAGCGGTTTATCACAGGCTTTTTGCTGTACATGTCGAATATCGAGAAGCTACAAAACAGGTAAATCTTTCAAGTGTGTACAGGCATCCAAATTAACTTGAAGAGCCGCTGTACATACTGCGAGAAAATAAATCAGGTGAAGGTACTGACAAGACTGGCACATAATTAAAACAACCCATAAATATGGTTGGAGCAGCGGCAAAAAATACGTAGTGTATAACAAAAAAACGACACCACGCAGCGACCTCTTTGCTAAAGGAATTGATCCAGGATGTTACAATAAGCCCGCAGTGCTATGCGCAAATAGTAAAATCTTTATCGACCCTGAAAGGAAAACACCTGTTGTTAGAATATATTGCCACGCGCGTTTATGGCTTCAGTTTGATGTGTTTCGGATGAGAGCAGTGCTTCGCAAAACGCCGCTCGCTCAACTTCTGAAATCGGATCGGAGCGTGAAGGCGCGTCTATTTCTTTCCGCCGTCAGTTTTCAGTCAAGCAGACCGCATCTCGAAAAACGTGCCCATCGAAAACGCGAAATCGATGCATTTCCGAGCACTTTCTCGGGACGTTGCGTTATGGCAAGACTGAGTGCCGGTGACGCTCAAGTAAAAATGTCTGGCTTACGCTGAAAAGGCGAAAGCGCACATCGTATTTCTTTCCCGAAATCACCGGACGTCATGCTTTTTCAAACAACTCGAAAGCTGGTAGTAGAGATACACACGTACCTTTGAATCACAGAGAGAACGTATAGCGATGTCAGCCCGATGAACGGCATGCTCCGATTTCGCCTCGCGGTCGCCTTTTGCACTGTGCTTCACCGTGGTGGTCAAGTGGCTAAGGCACTCGGCTGC
>NW_023613343.1:0-49760 GCF_013339725.1 Rhipicephalus microplus
GCAGGGGCAGATGCATGGACGAACGCAGGGATGGACGCTTGAATGGACGTGTGGACGCACGAACAGACACACGCACGGACGGTCACACAGACGGACGCATGGACGGACGGAAGCAAGAACGAATGGACGGATGGATGCTTCGCCCAAATCTTGATCATTCATCCCATGGATATGCTGCCATTTTTCTTTCTCTATCTCACCTAATGTTGTGCGTTTTTCGTTGCTCAATGAATGATAGTTAACCAAGCACAAGCCTACTTCGCATGCCTACCTTTAGTCTTGTAAGGATAGAGAAATGAAGCCTGAAACTGAGAATAACAAGAATATTTCATGAATATTTGTGATAGCGATCTCCGTCTCAACGTGCGGATATGCGCACTAGTGAATCGAAAAAGTGTGACAGTCATAGTGAACGCTTCATGTGTTCGCCTTAAATCACTTGCAGCTGTACACGGCGTTTTGATATTAATATTAGCACGCTTGTGAAAATTACCGGCAATGCCGATCAGCGTTTTAGTCTGTGCGTTAAGCATTTTATTGAGATGTATCCATCATTCACCATCCAATAAAACGCGAGGGTAAGTAAGGCTTTTATTATTGTCCTAAATAACCTTACGGTGGGGCCCGTGACCCCCATTGAGTATACTACGTTGTGCCGACATGTACGAACCAATTCGGCTCTTTCGCGCGGCATTACAATGGCTCTGGGCGCCCAACCGAAGGTAATGTACTGGGAGTGCACACGTACTCCTGATAGGTAAGAGTTGTGAAAGTCACCTAGTACACTGAGACACTTTCATATACCAAGACACAAGTTTTGTGAGTGCTTAGCATGCAAGTCCAAAAGGAAAGACACTAGTGTTTACATAGTTTGTGTACTTTCACTGGATTGAGAGCTTACACATGGAAGGACATTGCTTGTAGCGCATGCCGACATAACGTTTTGTTGGTAATGTGCGCTTTTTTCAAGAGTTCACCTATTTGCTGAATATTGTGTTGTACATTGTAGGGTTAACGAATATACGAAGAACGCGACTTGAAAACAGAAACAACTTTTAACAGGAGAATGATATTTCCGAGAAACTCACAGGGTTCCTTGTGCATTCGCCTAAAACTGCACAAAGGCGGAAGCCATCTGGTGTGGCCATTTCATCGTCATGGTAATCATCGCCATCATGAATTATTCATGGTAAAGGCACTCGACTAGTGGCAGGAATTGTTATGTCGTGGTTAATGGTGGAGATGTTAAATATAGGAAGGCGCTTTGCAATGGGCAGGCCACTGTGGACAACCTGCTGAATCAGGCAATCATTCTTTATTGTGAGGTATGAAAAACAAATAAAGAGATCAGCATGCACTTTAAACATACATATATCAAAAATCAATCGATCAATCAATCAATCAAATAATCAATGACCATGTATATAAAGACCACCAACGAATACAATTCAACCGAATATATGTGTGTAGGCACAGCCATGATGTTTCCACCTCCGCTAACAAAACTGGGATGGTTTTAAACCTGCATAATTGAAGATAATGATGACGGTTTCTAAGTCAAACAGACTTGTTATTTTAAAACTGCTTAATACACGGAATTCTTTAGCGTCATACGATCTCAATCTCGATAATGAGCTGTCATTCGTCATATGGGCGGAATTTGGTGCAAATACTGGTGCGCTAGAACATCAGTTGAAGCCAGATACAACGCTAGATACCTAAAACTTAGTGGGACAACGGTTTATGATCAGTGCTGGTAATTTGGCGATGGTGATGGTGGTGGTGGTAGTGGTGGCGGTTTTGCAGCAGGCGGGGTCAGCCTGGCCTGCATGGCCGGCAATTGTTCCGCCTGAGCATCTCCTGTCTGTGGAAATTGTCACCACGTGTCAGACAGCCCAGTGTCTCGCAGGAAGACCAACAAAATTCGTTGCACGTTCCTCCTAGTTGCCACGGGTCCATCAGGAAAAATGACGTCATCAACTGTCCGGTGCCTATGACAGCATTTTCGCAAGGTGCAGATCTTCGCTGTGCTTTGCACATCGAACTGCAGGCAAAGCCAAATGAAATGTTCAATATCCCCGATGTCACCGCAGAAAGCACAGAACGGGGAGGCGTATCTCCCAGTCTTGAATAACCAGGCCGGGGTGTATTTGGAGCCTGATCTTATGCAGTACAACAGCGTCGGTTGTTCACGAGAAAGTACATGAATTACACATTCTTTGTGTGGGAACTTGTAGATCGCCTTGAAATGATTTCTTATCACAACTTTGTTGTTCTGGTAAGTCTTGGGAGTTCTTACTTTTGGAAAAGATGTACGTGCTTCGCATGCAAGGGCATCAGCCTTTTCGTTGCCTTCAATGCCAACGTTGGATGGGATCCACTGGAACTTTTTATTAAAACTCTTGCCATTCAGGTGTTTATTAGTGCCAGAGATTGCTTGGTTAACTTTTGTTGAGGTAGGGAACGATGCAGTCTTTGTAGCGCCGATTTGGAGTCCGTCAGCACTACAACATCTCGTGCAGAAAGGGATCGCAATTTTCACAAAGCCGCCGTGATTTCAGCGCTTTCTTCCGTCGTGGACAAAACCACGCGATCCAGGTGGCCCGACCGAGACACGCGGAGGCAGGGCGCGCAGAAAGCCGCTGCGCAGCTATTGGTTTGTGTGCACACTGATCCGTCGGTGTACACTTGTAGGTGGCCGCGGTACATAGTGCTCAAGTGGTCCAGCGCAAGAAATTTTGCTCCCGCGGCTTGAAAGGTGCGCTTCACTGGTAGATTGGGTACGCTGAAGTTTACACGCAACATCCACAAAAGACCATGGCGGGTCCATAGGGCGCCGTTTAGGCAGTTTCAAGCCTAAATATTGATATGTGTTAAGTGTCGCGTTGAAATGTGGGCCAGTTCTTGCTCTTAGCCGCCGCGCCGTGCCTGCGAAGGACTTGCCCAGTCTTGGACAGCTGCGTCAATAAGGCCTCAGACGCTAAAAGGCAGAGCGGAAGAGACCCGGCTTCATTGATGACCTTCGTGTTTGAAGCCGCCTGAGCGACTCCCGTTGCCAAGCGAAGACCCTTTCTGTGTACTGCCTCTAGGCGTTCGAACTGAATCGGTGATGGTGATATCAGAGGCAGCTGATAAAGAATCCGGCTTGTTATAAGCGCATTATTCAATTTAGGCATGGACATTGGATTGCTGCCCCAATGAACCCCTGTCATACGACGAAGAGCGTTGATCCTTTGCACTGATGCAGTGACTATATTATCAACCGCAGGTCGCCATAATAGCTTGTTGTCGAAGGTAATGCCCAGGAAACGGACACTTGTTGCACAACGAATTAAGTGGCCTCGAATATTCAGCGACAGAAGTGTTGACATCCGTCTCGCTCCCGGAAAGAGCATGAAGGCCGAATTTTCGCTGATAAAGATAGGCCAAGTGTCAGCAAGTGACGCTCAACGATTGAAATGGCGCTCTCTGCAATCCGGGCCAAACGTTTGTGCTGGTACCCTGAGATACAAATGCAGATGTCATCGGCGGATATGGATATTTTAACTACTTTCAGAGCTAAGTGCAGGATGTCAGGAAGGCTGGCCATGGCAGCGTTAAAAAGCAAGGGAGATAGAACACTTCCTTGTGGGACGCCGAGGGAAACGCGTCTCTCTTCACTCGTTACATTCCCAAACTTAACATGGACACAGCGGTCTCTGAGAAATTCATGTAAGAACCGAAGAGCATTTCCCGACACACCCATGGCTTGGAGCCCGTTCACGATGCCTGCCTGAAGTACTCAATCATATGCCTTGGCAACTTCCATGAAGACGGCGAGTGTCGAAAGTCCGCTGACGTGGTGGTGCTCGATGTGGCTTAATAGGTCCAAAACACTGTCCTGGGCACTCATTCGTGGGCGAAATCCCGTCATACACGATGGCCATCGTCTTCCTTGTTCAAGGTACCAAGTTAATCTTGTACATATTAATCTTTCAATCAACTTAAATTCGCATGATATAAGAGATACCGGTCGATATGATGCGAGGCTCGCAGGATCCTTTGTGGACTTTAGGAGTGGCACCCCCCATGCATGTCTTCCAAACAACTGGGATCTCACCCGTGCTCCAGACAGGATTAAATATGTCCAAAAGGGCCCTTTTTCGCTCATATGGCAAATTTATCAGCATTTGATGGCTGATAATCCCACGGCACAGCGTCTTCTTAATTTTCTAAGTGCCATATCCAGCTCTCGAAAGGTGAAGGGCATGTCCATCGTGTGAAAAAACTAGGATGACAGAGGAATCGCCGCTCCTGCTGATCTGCCAGATGTGTACACGTCTGCGAAATCCTCTACAAGAGTTTGCAAATCTATCCCTTGTTTCAAAGCGAGTGCTTCAAATGGTCTGTGTGAGCGAATCTTTCCAGAAAGACTATTTATTTCTGCCCATATCCTTGTCAAGGGCGCAAATCTTGATAAACTCTCACAGAAAGCGGCCCATTGATTTCGTCTTAATTTTTTGTATGGCGATGAATCGCAGCGTTCATCCTGTTATATTCGGTTTTCGCAGATGGATTTTCTTTTCTTCTCATTAGTTTCAGCTCCGCTCGTCCATGTGCTGCGCAGAGGTTCTTCAATTTCAAGTCAAGAGCAGGAAAATGGTCGGGCAGTTGCAGCAACGAAGTTTACGCTCGCTTGCATTGCAACATATCTGCACACAGCTCACCAGTGGATTTGTCCAACGGTTCTCTGTAGGAGTCCCAGCGTGTTACATTGCAGAGTTGTCGACCAGCAGTTTGAATTCCCAGTATAATGGTGAAGATGGGGAAATAGTCGCTGCTCATCCTGTCTGGGGCCGTGGTCGATAATACCAGAAGGTCGTTGAAGTGAAGTACAAGGTCTATTGCACTCCATGAATCTGGTGGCCTGCAAATGTAGGTTTGTCGTCGTTCGCCACACATAAGTCGGCAGCATCCGCAGCTGCTAGAAGTTCCTCGCCTCGAATATCTACCCTCTTATCTTCCCGGAGTGGATGGTGCGCGTTAAAATCACCACAGCTTATTCGAGGGGCGGGACATCGAGTGCAACGGTCCTTTAGGAAAGTCTCTATGGAGACCTTTTTTTCGTGGGCTTATGTGTGCCGATACCACACTCAGTTCTCAATTTGCCAAGCACACTTGCACAGCAGCGACTTCCAGTGAAATGCAACAGAGGTCTTGCACTGGTAAGGCGGCGTGAGGTATTTCCCACCTAATGTATATCATTGCGCTTCCATTTGCAAAGGACGTTATGCTTGGGTTGCCGTGTCGGGTGTACCCTGGGAGCGTCCTTGCATTCGGTAGACCGGCTTTGGAGAGGGCTAGAATTGGTAATGGAATGTCGCGCAGGAAAAGGTTGAGTTTGCACAGACGTTTTAAAAGACTGGCGCAGTTCCATTGCATTATTAAGGGCACTTTTGAAGGACGAAATAGACCAGGCTGGGCGAGACATTGCCATTATTCTACAGTGTGTTTGTGGAAGCAGAGCAAAGTAACACTGACTCTAGAGTCAGGACTGCTTCCAACATATCCTTCGTTGAACTTGCAGGCATCTTGGTGACATGTGAACATAGTGCGGTGAACAGAGCGTGAATAACGTGCTCGAGGTTTTCTTGCTGTTTGCTTCCAGGTGGTACTTGAGGTGGGCTCAGTGTATCAGCGAAGGTGCGCTTGGCGGACTCTGTCGTGATACATTTCTCACCAGCGTTGAGCACTTGCGTTGACTCACTACCAGCTGTTCTCGGATTTAGGCGCGGAAAATTTCCTGCGTACTCTTTATCCAAATCGCCATGTTGTGGCGCACGGGACGTCTTCTTTGTGAGCGATGGTTCGTTTACAGTCTTCGGGCCGAGGACAAACGTCTTATTTCTTCGCTGCACAGCTGTTCGTGCTGGACATCGGCCGTAGCTAGCTGGCTGGTCACCGCCACAGTGTGCACACACAAGTTTTTCTTTACTTGTACACGTCTTAAAGTCATGAGGCCCACCACAGCGCTTACACCTTTGTTCTCCACGACAGTGCTTAGCAACATGCCCAAAACGCTGACATTTAAAACAGCGTGGCGGCGTCTCCACGTAGTCTACGAGATCGTGTCTGCTGAAGCCAAGGTTGACCTTCTCTGGACGTTCCGAATTGGGAACGAATGTGAGAACCACAGAGTCAGTGAGCCTTGATTCCCACTCGGAGGATGAGGTTTGGACCCGTCGTATGATTGTTTTTGCGTTGTATACTCCCTGAGGTCTCAGGTAGGTCAACAGCCCTTCGTCCGAGTACCATCTTGGAACCCCTTTTATAGTGCATGTATTTTTCAAGTAGTTGTGTGGTACACGGGCAGATATTGCGTGGCCGCAGATAGTGTTGGTCTCTAGAAGCATATTAGCTTGGTGTTCTGTCTCTATATGCAAGAGCAGGGCTCCCTGTGCTGTGAAATAGCTATTAACTGGGGACGTATGTAACTGCGCGGAAGTAAACACGGACGACAAGAAGATACAAGGACAAGCGCAGTCCTTGTATCTTCTTGTCGTCCGTGTTTACTTCCGCGCAGTTACATACGTCGATCATGAATCACCAACTCGCCCAATCGTCCACCTTGATTAACTGGGGCTTTACCGCGAATTGTTTCAATTTCCGAGTAAAGGTGAATAGGATTCACTTGCCTCAAGTTAGCTCCTTCGAATGTTGGAGCAATTGACACAAGAATGCCCACCGTCCAGTCTTTGCGATGTCGCACAAGGCGGAAACCACCCTCTTCCATGTCTAGATCTGTGAGGTTCGCCCCGTTTTGGTCCCCGACGACAGTTGATTTGTCCTCTGATTCAACGCTGTGTTGTCGCTTGCAATCAGGTATGCTTGCGCAAACCAGCTGGTGCTTCTGACCAGGTGTCACACCTTGGGAGGTGATGGCGGCGCTCTCTATGATGCTTGTTTCGTTTCTTCTAGCACCTTTCGACGCCGCGGGCTGCGCAGCAACCGTCGGTCGCCGATACGGCAGGTACCTTTTCGAGTCGTCCGACGTCTTGAGCAGTGCTGAGTTGTTATATAAACAAAAATAAACAATAAATGCAGACAGAGCTACTTAGCCAAGCAGCAACAGCTTCGTGGTCTTCTTGCTTCCATTCCATTCTATTCCATTCCTTCTTGCCAGGTATTGTGCCCGCCCATTTTCAGTAGTTTCGCAGTGGAAGCTGTATTTGGAGCCCTAAAGGAATTTTGGTGGCCTTACGAATCATGATGTTGAGCTTCTCTACCTCTGCGTTCTTCAGGGCGAGGTATGGAGTGCCATATGTTATTCGACTGCTGAGAAGAGCTTGCACAACGCGCAGCATGTCTTTCTCTTTAAGGCAGCTTTTACGTTTCGTGATTGGCCTGACGAGATGCATTAGTTGAGATAGCGTGCGCTGTAGTCGAGAAGTGTGGCTGCACCTGACCCATCTTTGTGGATGTGGAGACCCAGTACTCGTAAGATTTCCAGTTTCTGGATGAGCCTTCCGTTGACGGTGACGCTGGGGTCAGGTTCAATGTAGGCGGCAGGCCGCGCTCTCGTTCTACACTTCAGGGTGAGGTGTTCCGAATTTTCGGTAGCACATTCGAGGTCACATTTTTTCAAGTACCTGTAGGTTATATCCACTGCTTCCTGTAAGCGCATTTCTAGCATTCCGGAATTTGAGGCCCTTGTCCAGAACGTTATGTCGTCCGCATAAAAGGCATGTCGCAGGTCTTGTATATCATCGAGGAGGCTGGGTAACCTCATCAATGCAACGTTGAAAAGCAACAATTAAATGACCGAACCCTGTAGAGTACCTCTGTCCGGTAGTCGGAAAGTGTCGCTACGAACGTTGTAAATTCCCACTGCGGCCGTGCCATGCTTGAGAAAATTTCTCACGTATTTGTGTAACCGAGGCCTGCAGTCCAGATGTTCAAGAATGCAGAGGATTGCGTCATGGCTGGCATGATCGAAAGCTCCCTTTCTATCATTTGCTACGATTGAAGATTTGCTTCTGGTACTGAGGTGATTTATGAGGTCTCCCTTGAGCAGAAGGAAGATGTCTTGCGTTGATAGGTGTTGCCTGAATCCGAACATTGTTTTTTTTAACAAAAGCCTTATTCGGTTCTTTTGATGTCGAAGAAGCGGTCATTTTAAGGAAATAACTTTGTTATTTATTTTTTAAGCTTGGGCATATGAGTCAAACAAGATAGATAGCACTGCTAAAATGAAAATTTCACAGCATATCCAAGCGACTGTCCGTCTATCCGATGTGTGCTCTAGTATGATAAGAATGAATGAACAGACAGACAGTCTACCAGACAGACAGACAGACAGACAGACAGACAGACAGACAGACAGACAGACAGACAGACAGACAGACAGACAGACAGACAGAAAGACAGACAGAAAGACAGACAGATAGATAGATAGATAGATAGATAGATAGATAGATAGATAGATAGATAGATAGATAGATAGATAGATAGATAACCAGACACACATGCAGACAGACGAGCGGACAGAAGAATGGACGCATGGACAAATGCTTTACGCCACTCATCATCATTTACACCATTGGGAATATTTGTGATCAATTAAATGGGAAGCATTTCTTGACGAACTTCGGTGACTTTCAGCGTATCCATCTATCTATCTCGCCGCCGATGACTTTTAGCTCTCCCGGCCGTTTCGACAATGGTATCAATTCCAAACTTAGTGTGGCGTAACATCACTGTATGAAGAACAGGTTTACAAAGTCATGGCATGTATGGCATGTATGTCAATAATGCCATGATTTACATTTCATGGTCCTGCAGCTCTTGCGGTCGTTTGTTTACATGACATGTTGCAAAACTGGTATGGTATGACATGATTTCATGGCGAACACAAGCAACAGACCCTAACATGAAAATCATGACATGTGTGTCATGTAACTACATGGCTACATGCACGTTCCTGATCCGCTCGCGGCCGTTTCTAGCGTCACATATACGAAATTTGGTAGCACAGTACTTGAATGAATGACGAATCTATGTGACTGGTGCAACCATAATATTCATGAGATACCGTGTCATTTAACAACATGACTACATACCACACTCGTGATGCGCTCGCGGCCGTTTGGTTAGCTTCAAATGTGCCAAATTTGGAATTACGTGTCATCAATGAATGACGAAGGTATGTGACTGGTGCAAACTTTATAATAATGAGGTGCGTGTCATATAAGAACATGACTACATGCAACAGTCGAGGCACCAGCACATTTCGACGTGACGCGCTGCGAGTGCTCTCCGGCGTTCATTTCGTTGCGTCACGTAGGTGCTGCCATGCCAGGCGCTGGTCCTGCTATATACTCGCAGGCACGCGCCGCGCTGCGTTGCTTTGACGCATACGCAATTCAGCGCATCCAACGTCCCTCCGTCACGAAAGGAGGGAGACAAAGTGTTGTCTGGGTAACGCGTCGGCACGAATTGCAGCATATCGCATTTCGCGCCGGTTGCCGTCGGGCCGTGCCGACGGCCGCTGGTCGCGCCGGTAGCGCCTGACGTCAGACTGTAGAGGGCTCGTAATTTGCTTGCATGGCCTCACTGTGCCCCGCCTGTGCATGTGTCAACGTTGCGTCAGAGTATGTCAGGCCCTTCATAATGCGCTGGTGGCTGTTCCGTTAGCTAATCCTATACCGAATTTGGTGCTACGTTACGTCAATGGATGACGAAATAAATGACTAGTGGGAACATTGTAATCCTTACACGCGTTCATGTAAGAACATGACAACATACCACGCTTATAGCGTGCTCGTGGGCGTTGCGCTAGCTCCACATATACTAAATTTGGTATCACGTGATGTGAATAGATGACAAAAGGTTAACCACACATCCAAACATGATAATCATGACACAGAAGTCATGTACGGCATCATTTACCTCCACCTCGTAACGTTGTGCTGATTTTAAAGCAACATATCAATCTTTCTAAATTGTGCATCGTATCTCATCGATTCCCACTGTACGTGAGATCTGCGTTTTTTGTTATTTTGATGTTCTGTTGCTTGTCAGACACCTCATAATATTTTCTGGCGTTTCACACACAAAAATCGTGGTATAATTACCAGAGATGTCATAGTGTAGGGCTCCAAAACTTTTGATCATCTCGTGTTTTTCAACGTACACAGGCATTGCACAGTACACGGGCCTCCATCCTTTCGCCCCTACCGAAGTGCGACTGCCACGGCTGAGATCGGATCCATAACCCTCAGGTCGGCAGCCGAGCACCGTCACCACTGCAGAAGCCCAGCGAAAGAACGCATGCACTTAATTTCATCTCATAGGTACTGGTGTTCACTGCCGGCAGGCTATGCTAACGTAGATACTAAATTCACAGCCCTAGCTAGACGGCTGTAGAAGCTTTGCGTAAGTAGTATGGAAGCCATTGTCAACAGTACCATGCACCTACAGGCTGTTGCAAACGCCAAATAAAACTTTAATTCTACGAGTTATTTCTGCTATGCGCGTTGTTCTGAAAATGATTGAATCACTCATTTTATGAGTGATGCAATCGCCCAAGCAATGAGTGCGAAATAAAGGTGACTACTTCCTGATCACACATTTATCCTTTTCATTTAGGAATATCCTAAATTGGCTGATGCACCACCAGAAAGCTCACTTTTTGGAGAAATATGCTTATAGTCTATGCCAGATCTTCAGCTCGGTCTTGCAAGACACATGCCCCGACCTCTCCTTTACCCGTCACTTCCGCCATGCTACATGGTAAAATTTAGGCGAAACCCTAGGAAGTGATCACTTTTTACTCCGCATTTCGTTCACACCGCGGCAGAAAATGCGCCAACACTGGGGCCAAGCCTGTCTCACCGATTCGACTCAGTTCAGAATGCAACCATTCCCCACCTTCGTCTCCGCGACCGAATATGCAGCGTGGGCAACATACGCCCTCCATATGAAACAAGCGAACACTCGGACCCTTGCGACCTTTAATTTGACTCCTGCAATCTATACACACCTCCTACACCTTTGGCACGCTCGCCGTGGGCTCGTAAAACGCTGGAAACGCAACAAACTTAATTGGAAACTTCGCACTCGCATTGAGGCGCTCACTGCAGAGGCGGCCGCATACTCTGCACAACTTTCCGATGCTAACTGGGCAGACACCTGTTCGAAGGCTGCAAATCAGATGAGCTCTAAGGGAGCGTGGTGACTCTTTCGAAGCCTTCTCAATCCCTCCACCACCAGGGGAGAAACGCAACGCCAGCTCCGCCGTGCTCTGCGTGCCTTTCAGGGCACTACGGATCAACTCGCGCGAGAACTTTGTGACCGCTACATCTGCCGCACAATTGATCCCGCATGCCCAGCATATACGTAGTATTCCGGCGCTCCTAACACCGACCTCGACGCCCCATACATGCTTTTAGATTTACGATTTCCACTCACGAAAACGCGACGGCGCACGGCCCTTGGACGCGACGGAATCACAGTATCGCTCCTGGTAGATCTTCCCGACCAAGCACACCTCTCGTTACTCCACCCTATAAATTCGATATGGGACGGCTCTCCGCTTCCAACGGAATGGACGACATTGGTCGTGACATTCATACCCAAATCGGCAAAGTCCGTTAGTATCGAGGCACTGAGTCTCAGCTCCCTTACGTCTTGCGCAGGCAAACTCATGAAAACCATGGTTCGCGAACTCTTTTCCGCCTACCTCAAGGCCAGGAGGACCTTTGCCGACACGATGTTCGGCTTTCACCCGCATCTGTCGGCGCAGGACATCTTGCTCCAGCTTCAACACGATATCATAGAGCCGACTACTATGCGCCATAACGATAAAGCCGCGCTCGCTCTCGATCTCCGCGGGGCGTTCGACAACGTCAAACACAGCACTATACTCACGAACCTGTATACCACAAACTGCGAGCCGAAGACTTTCAACTACATTCGCGCCTTTCTATCACATTGCACCACCTTCATTCGCCTCAATTCTACAAAACACGTCCAGTACTTAGTAGGCACATGGGGTACACCTCAAGGGGCATCCTGGAAAAGAATCTGGCTACTCTAGCGTGCCGATGCGCCACGTGGGCACTCTCTAGTATACTTTTCTGAAATAAATGTTCTTTACCGCCACCACCACCACCGCATAGCTCACTTTTTTAAAATATGCTTGAGCTTCCTTATTCAAAGACTTTGTACAAGTGTCATTCATAACGACGGAGTGCGTTATTGGTGTAATACTGCAAAGGCATAAGAGCTTCTGTGCACCTGGCGTCGCACGATGAGAATTTGGCAACAAGTGGGTGGTTTTATTTCTCCCACCAGTTCACAATGGCTCAGGCGCAATTATTCACCAGACTGATCACCATCAATCGCAGAAGCTCTGCAAGTACGCCTACATGCCACTGTCATTAGTTTTTAAAAGCTAACAGAATAAACGTTTTCGTAGAACTACGTAGTTCTCGGCCAACTCCATAGCGTGTGTGTGTGACGATGATGAAGATGCCTTCACTATGACTACTGCCTATTAATGAGAATTGGCCAAGAATTGAGGATATAAAACTTAAGGCCATTCAATAGATTCAAAATCCTAACAAAAGGAATATAGAGCAAACGTAAAAAGAGGAGTGCAATAATTTTTTTGCCACTCCAACCAGAAAGAGTATTATATATTTTGAATTGAAGTTGCAGTGATTTTGAACACGTTTGTAAATGATTTTTAGATTTTGCTTGATTATAATATATTAACAAATATACAAATAGGTATTTAGAGGTGCCTTCATTTTGTTTTATGAACATAACTGCAAACTGAATCAAAAGCGTTGACGTGGCTGTAGCCCAGAACCAAAGCATCAATCGAGAGTATATTCTCAATGGTGAAGGGCAGCCAAATGTTAGCGAATGGAATGAGAAACACACGAATGAAATGACAAACAAACAACAGTCTGTAACGGCGATATGTCGAAAAATTGTGCTCTATTGATTCAATATCTGAACAAATGCTGCCTAGGGGAGATGTTTCCGGCCAGTCCTGTGTAATTAGTAATTTATTTGCCTCGTAATTTAGTTTGCATGACTTCCAGGGTTGTAGTATGACACTAGTCAGTTTTTCATGGATATTTTAAATGCCTAAGATCAGTCGATGCTGTTGCTGATCCTATGACATCAGCCCTCTCTGTATATTTTCGATATATTATCACCGTTATGCTGGCCAGTGCTGGAAGGACTGAAAGTAATGGACCATTTAATGACGCTGGAGCTAACGAGTCCACCAATTCATTTACCTCGAATCCGAAATGTCCACGTATCCAAATTAGCTTTAGGAGCTTGAGCAGCGGAGGAATCAGCATAAAAATTGTATTTAAGGCATCTGATTTAGATGAAGCTGGAAGTGACATATATATGGACAGGCAGTCTGTAATTATTATAGCAGTATGGGCGTTGAAAGTTAGTTTTCGTGGTGTAAAGAAGAATTGCCAAACTTCAACTTCCAAAATTGGTGTGAAGTCTGGTAGTATTACTGAAAAGGAACAGTCAAGTGAAAGAGAGTAAATACCAACTGCTGCCTTTTCGTGTATTACAGAATCATCGTTGCCTACTACATAAGCTGTTTCCACGTCTGCAAGATAATCTCGCAAGCGGCTATTTAGGACCCGGCGTGATTGAAATTTAGTTTTATAGGGGAAAATTTTATCGTTCAACTGCAGAGCATTTCTTAGCGAAGTTCGGCGACTTTGAGCGTATCTATCTATCTATCTATCTATCTAACCACCTACGACGTTTAGCTCTCCTCGCCGTTAGATAATGTTATCAATACCAAACTTGGTATGGCATAACATGACTGTATGAAGAAGATATTTGACTAGTCATAACATGAAACTGATGACATGTATGTCATGATTTACATTTCATAATCCTTCTGGTCTTGCGGTGATGTCGTTCACATCATGTGTCAAAACTGGTATGGTATTACGTGATTGCATAGAGAGCACAACTGACCGAACCTGACATGAAATTCTTGCCATGCGTGCACTTTAGCAACATGGCTACATGCCAAGCTCGTGATGCGCTCGCGGGCGTTTCGGTAGCGTCACATATACCAAATTTGGTATCATGGTACGTGAATGGTTGACAAAGGAATGTGACTGGTGCAAACATGATAATAATGAGATACGTGTCATGTAAAAACATGACGACATGCCATGCTGGCGGCCATTTCACTAGCTTCCCTTATACAAAGCCCATTCTGCAGTTTCCTCAGCCCCCCCTCCCTCATCCTCTATTCATGCTTAAGTGTTTCCTTTAAAATCTGCATCGCAAGCCAATAGACCACTGATGTCACTGTTATAGGACGGTAGTTGTTTATGTAAGCTCTGTCCCCCTTTCCTTTATAGATCATGCTCATCCTGCTAAGTTTCCTTCTACCTGGGACTTCACCATTGATTATTTTTTTGCTCACCGCATCTCTCAAAGCCTGCTTCGACTTCGGACCTAATGTCTTTATCAGCATAAACGGAATGCCATGTGGGCCTGTTGATGTACTACTAGGAACCCTTTTCTCAGCCCTTTCGCATTCTTGTCGTGAAAATGGAGCCATTGCGCCACTTGATTGATCTATCTCTATTGTGGTGCGCAAGGCACTTCTTTGTTGAAAATTTTCTGTCACCTTTGTTCCTATATATTCAATAGCTTCGTCCTCTTCTAGCTTAGCACCTTGAGCTGTAGTTATAAGCTTCTGCTCTAGGCTCGTCTACGTCTAATTTGTTAGGGAGTTTAGATGGTTTTGGATTTCGCAGCTGCCTTTTATCCTTCTTATGTACTTCTGCCCGCCACTGAGCGCCCTTTCTTATTATCTTCTTCATTGATCAGAAGAATGTTTTTGTCTACAGCCTAAAAAGAACTCCCATTTTCTTTTAACATCATCTGTCGCCTAACCTCGCTGCTTAGCAAGTCTGTGTTCTCTAGAGGTTTTCGGTCGTTTCGCTATAGCTTTTTTAACTTCCTAGTCTCACCAACTCTTGGGTTTTTGTCTTTTTTGCGGGGTGACTTTTCACGTGCCTTAGCAAGCTCTAGCTCAAACAGTCTAATTAGATTCGTGTATGTCCAAACCTATTTATTATCTTCAGTGATTACTTTCTCAATTTGTTTAGTAGCTCTTCCTAATTAACTTTCTGAATAAAAATTTTCCTGTAGTGCTCATCTTGTCTTCTTCCCACTTTCACTGCTCTTCCAAAACTTAGCTTTATACGCTTGTAATTACTACCCAGACTTCTGGAGCCATAGGCATCTATGTGCACTTCTCTGAGCCTATGATACATCCTACGTGACATCAGTGCGTAATCTATGGTCGACTGCAGCCTTCCAATCTCCCATGTTGTTTGCCCTTCACGCTTCTCAGTACTGTTGCAAATGATCAAATCATGACTTTCGCACGCATCCATGATCATTTTGCCTGTTGGGTCTGCATACCTATCTGAATCTTCTATGAGCGCATTCATATCTCCTAGTACAGTTATCTCGCACTCTCCTCCTAATTCCTGAATGACCTTTGATATACACACCATCATTGCCTGATTTTCCTCTCTGGCCTTCGCTCCTGTCCACAAGTACACAATACTAAGGAGTGTCATTTGCCTCGCCACTTTCCCTTTTATCCAATAATGTTCTTTGCACTCCTGCTTTACCCTTTGCCAGTCTGCACTTTTATGAAGAAATGCCCTAATACCACCGCCATTTCTGCTGCCTTCTGTTCTATTACAATATTCCCACGTGTAGTCCGGATTGTTAGGAGGTTGTTTCGTGTCCACAAGTTGTGTTTTTACAAAACTGTATCCCATCGGCCTCTCCTCCCTGAGCCTTCTATCTCTTCCCACTTCAGCCTGTTCCTGCCACCCTATATGTTAATATACCAAACGTCTGAATTGGCTCGGCCCTAGTGGCTACGTCTATTTTGGCCCCAGACTCTACCTGTCTTAGATATTGGTGCGCCCCTTTGAAATCGTATCTACCATAAAACTTGTTGAAGAGTCTCCCTGGTTGTTTTCCTCGTTACTAGCTATCCTGCAACCCGAAGGGCCTGCGTGCCCCCAAAAAAGCTACTGCATGTCCTGATAGTCAAAACCCACCTGAAGACTTAGCTGCCCATCGAAGTGAATTCTGTCTCGTTGAAATCCGCCCCACCTATGCACCTCTCTGGTAATTTCCGCCACATCAAAGCCTTTCTCTCGACTCACCCGCCATATCTCTTAGTTTGCGTTGACAACAGCTCTTTGCAGGTTGTCGTCACGCACCGGTACCTCAGGTATCGTGCATATTACTACCTGTACCTGAGGAGAAGTGCCGCGAACGTCATCCACCCTTTTTGCCAGTGTCGCCGCTAGTCCTGCCATATCTTCATTTAGGACATTGTTTAAATCACCTGAAATTATCATAAGGTTTCGTCCATCAGCTGTAGCTTTTAGTTTTGTGCTCGTTTGCCTCATGACTGCTTCCGGCTTGCGTCCTGGGAACGTCCCTACTGCAAGCGTCTTGTCACTACTTACCCTCTCTTTAATTGCTTCTGTGCATCGATTTAAATTCGAGCTTCCGGCGGTTATCACAAGTTGTGACTTTTCATCTGGAGCGTCCTCACATGGAGGTTACTTGCACCTGTGACGCCGGCTGCTTTGTTCCCTTCCAGCCCCCCTCACTACTTCGCTGAAGCTAGGTCTTGCGAAAATTGAACCATCTGAACCTGTTTTATCCTAAACTATTTTGCTTTTTCTTCTCCGCTGTTTTGATTGCCGGTGCCCTACTGCTCTCTCCATCGGCCACTCTTTTGTTCAATTTCGCTAGTGCCTCCTTGGTGGACTTGCGTCTTTCTCTCATAGCTTTGTTTCTTCTTGCTCTGTCACCAACGCAGACTCCAGCTCGGTGATTCCCATCAGCAGTTCACTCTGGGCAATCATCACTTCCTCCATTTTTTCCTCGACTTCACATTGCCTACCCTTGGTGTCAGCCTCCTCTCCATTCGGTTCTGCACTTGGGTTTATTTTCAAACCAATCCCGTATCCTGGACATTTTGCAGCCTTTTTATACGTGTCTTTTTGACACCAATTGTCCTTATTGTCCTTGTCCTTGTCCTGTAATTACCTCACTCGGTAATTACAAAACACGAACCCTGCCCTACGAAAAAGAAAAAAGTCTAAGCTGTACTATAAAAATTTGCGTGTTCATTGTACGCGCCCCACACCCACGGGGTGGCAAGAGAAAAAAAAACACAAAGAAACAAACACACTCAAACTAGTAATATCTAATTACTGACCCCTCAAAAAGCCGTACATTGAATTAGGTGCTACAAAGGTTTGAACTGCGGCCTTTTAATTATAAAGGCAAGCTCGAAACATGCAAAACTGCTTATCTTCGCAGTCGATTGGGAGTGCTCAAAAGCACGTCCATTCACCGTGCCAGCCTGAACTCAACTTTTCGAAAGACACTTTTTGAAGGACACTTTTCGAAAAAGGCCACAATCGCCAATGACGCGAACTTCTCTTTGCCGCCATGTTATAGGGCACTCGAACAGACGACACGAACAGCCTTTCATGCAGACGTAGACGCGGCTCAGCGTTTGAGGTAGAGGCGGGACTAGTTCGCACGCTCAGAAACGTGAATTCACAACGAAATATTTAAAATAAATACATATATCTTACTGATGTTGTCTGTGTTCCATCTGAAATAGCTCCGCGAAGAAAATGATGGAGATATTTTTATATTTCTTGTTTAAAATACGGGTGTTATTGTGGAACTACTTTCACTGGCGGTAGAATGCATTTACGAAGCGCGCGCACACATCACCTGCCTATAGATGGCGGCTTCATTCCTTAAAACCTTCGCAAATCAAAGCGAAAAAAAAGCTCATCATCAGGCGGAGTATCTTTGAAAAGGGCCTACTCTGGACATTGACGAACTCCGCCATCTTGTCAGATTCCACCACTTACCAATTCCGGTTGGGCAAGTGAGCTGCTCTGACCTCTCTGATTGGCTTAAAATGCCACCAGCTCAAAATTTCACAACATGGCCGAATCATACACTGCTCGGAATAGCACCGAAGAATGATCCTGCCGAGCATCTCTCACTCATCATCATTCACTTCTATGATATTTTTCTATACCAATCACTACATCTGTGTTTTCAAGTGCCCTCAAAATAAAAAAAAATACTAAGCGATCTGTGCCCGCTTGCACGCATCGATTGCTGTGCTCTCTAACATCCCGCTTACAAATGACACGCTCGCCTTTAGGCAGTTAATGAAAAACATTCGCAAGCAACACGTTGGTTATCGCACAGCCACCGTGATGATGGCCGCCTTGTCCTTTAAAATACTAAACATTTCTTAGTCGCACGATGTAGTGCTTCGGCACCGACTGCCATCTACAGTTAACAGCGCATGCTCGCATCTCGTTACGCAGTGAGCGACACCCCCAAAACTGTCGCTCACTACCCATATTTGTCGCCAGGCAAGATTTGATTCATGATTGATATGTGCGATTTAACGTCCCATGACCACCATACTACTATGAGAGACGCTCGAGTGGAAGGCTTCGGAAATTTTTACCACGTGAGTTTCTGATGCACCAGTATCTGCGTTTAACGTGCACCACATATGGCGCATAGGCCTAGATCTCGGCGCATGCAAAAGCGTGTAAGTATTGATCATGATGACGATGCCTTCCCTGTGGCTATTTTCCATTCGTGAATTCGCTGAGAGTCGAGGGTATAACATTGAAGGTCTTTAAAGTGATACAAAGTCCCAACAAAAGTAAGACAGAGATTTATAGAAAATTAAGAAAAAGCAGTTGTATAAACAAAAAAGAGTGCAAGAACACTTTTTTGTCATTCCGACTAGAGAGAATGTTTTATATTTTGATTTGAAATTGAAGTTTTTCCAACGTGCTTAAAATTGATGTTTAGAATTAGCTTTATTACACTATGATAACAAATATGCAATTATGTGTTTAGAGGCGCATTCATTTAGTTTCATGAACATAACTGCAAACAGCACCAAAGGTGTTCCTGTGGCTGTAGTCCAGACACAACCAAAGCACCGAAAGAGAGTATATTCTAAATGGTGAAAGAGAGAGAGAGACAAAGATGCAAGGAAAGGCAGGGAGGTTAACCAGACGCATATCCGGTTTGCTACCCTCCACTGGGGAAGGGATAAAGGGGAGAAAAGAGGTTGCAGAAAGTTGAGAAAGTACACACAATCACGAGCACACTCGGGGAGCACACACAGTCTACCGGCGGTCGCTCAGGTTTGTTGACTTGAGGTAAAGTAGCAGTGCTTTTGTTGCTTTCTGCGCAGCTGAGGCAGATGCCCAAGGTCCTAGTATCTTCTGCACACAAAATGGTCCGGGGTCAAGTCGATTCAAAACCATCCGGAGCTGGCATCGCTGTGTGTCGTAGCAAGCGCAACTGCACAGGACGTGTTCGATGGTCTCTTCAGCTCCGCAGTAGTCGCATGTAGGAGTGTCTGCCATACCAATGCGAAAACAGTACACCTTTGTAAATGCAACACCCAACCAAAGGCGGCATAACAGTGTCGCATCGGAGCGGGAAAGTTGTGATGGTAGCTTTAGCTTGAGCGAAGGATCCAGTTCATAAAATTGACACCTTTGGAAGCTGGTAGACGACCAGAACGTGCGTGTGAGATCTCGAGCCAGCAGGTAAAGTTGTCTTGCTGCATCATACCTTGATAGAGGAATCGGGACTACGCGGGTTTCTTCATGGGCTGAGCGGGCTGCATCATCGGCTAATTGATTTCCGGTAATACCGATATGTCAAGGCAGCCATTGATATATAATATCATGCCCTCGCGCAAGAGCTTCATGATGGCAATGTCTTATTTCTTTTACCAGTTGGTCATGACTCCTCCTACGCATGGCAGACTGCAAGCTCTGAAGCGCTGACTTCGAATCACAGAATATGACCCATTTTCCTGGACGTTCTTGAACGAGATATTGTAAAGCAGCCTTTATAGCAGCAAGCTCTGATGCTGTAGATGTAGTCATATGCGAGAACTTAAACTTGATTGTCATTTCTGCAGCCGGAATATCAGCGGCACCTGATGAGCTGCTGAATGAGACGGACCCATCAGTGTATATCTGCGTTCGGTCTAAGTACAACTCATGTAATGATAGCAGTGTTGCTTGCTTCAATGCTACTCTGGAGTGACTGCTTTTCTTTTTGATTCCCGGAATTTCTAGACGTACTTGCGGCTGGTCGAGGCACCACAAAGGACAAGCCGTTCTCGCAGCTGGCGTATATCCTGATGGAATGCTGTTTAGGTGCTTGATTATGACGTCTGAAAACGTAGAACGTGGTCTTTCGGAAGGTAGAAGGGCCAAGTGGTGGTCGGGGACACGGCTAGCATGTCGAATGTGCGCTCTGAGGCAATCCACAACTATATATGTCCTGACCGGATGGTCTTTGGCAAGCATGATTGTGGCATAAGTAGAAGCGCATCGGGGCAGTCCTAGGCATATACGCAGTGCCTGACCCTGCAAACTCTCCAATGAATGAGTATTCGATTTGCAAGTGTTAGTCAGTACCGGCAAGCTGTAGCGCAATAGACCCAGAAATAGGGCCCTGTACAGCTGTAGCATGGAGGCCACAGAAGTTCCCCATGCTTTACCGCACAAGAATTTCATGATATGCACAATAGATAGCAGTCTCTTCTTCAAGTACGCACAATGTGGGCTCCACGAAAGACTTCTGTCGATAATATAATAACGATGTGTTATTGCATATGGAAACGATGCGTCCGTGCATATTTGACACTCTGCCCATTGATGTAAACAGGGTATGGCGTCATTGGTTTGCGTGTAAACGCCATCAACGCGCACTTCACACTTGATATAGTTAAGCCTTGTTTCTGAAGGTAGGCTGTTGTGAGGGTTGCTGCCCGCTGTATTCGTGCGCGCACCTGGGGGCGAGTAACTGCAGCACTCCAGAGGCAAATATCATCGGCGTATATGGATAGGCACACCGACTTTGGCAGAACCTTCACCAGACCAATGAGGGCTACATTGAACAATGTGGGGCTTAAAACACCTCCCTGAGGTACTCCGCAGTAGGTGTAATGTTGGGCAGTTGTACCCTCATCTGTTTGTACAAAGAAACTCCTGCCAGTTATATAATCTTTTATCCATTGAAACATTCGTCCACCAATGCCCATTGCTGCGAGAGAAGTGAGGATGGCATCGTGAGCTACATTATCATATGCACCCTTCACGTCAAGAAAGAGTGCTACTGATATGCGCTTGCGACTTTTTTTTTGTTGAACAAATGTCGATAAGAAGGACGCAGTCAATGGAGGAGCGGCCCCGACGAAAGCCTGCCATGCAAGAAGGGTATTTGGTGTATCGTTCCAAGTACCACTCGAGACGAAATAGAACCATTCTTTCCATCACTTTTCCGAGGCAGCTTGCGAGGGCAATAGGGCGATACGCTGTCAAGTCCAATGGTGATTTTCCCGATTTCAAAAGTGGTAGTAAACGACTTATTTTTCATTCTCGAGGAACACTGCCGCTGAGCCAGGAGTTGTTAAAACATGTTAAAAGTTCTTTTCTGGCTTTTTGTTCAAGGTGTCCCAATGCACTATAAGTAATACCATCAGGACCTGGCGATGACATGCGCTTAGAAGCGACTAACGCACCTTCCAGTTCTTCCATGGTGAACGGAATGTCCATTTCTGGTAATCGCGTCTCAGGAACGATCACGGTGTCGATGCTCTCGTTCATAATATTCCCGGCAACTCTCAAGCAAAATTCTTCAGCCACCTCGAGTTCTGTTTTTCCATGATGGAGTGCCAAAGCTTTCAAAGAGTGCCGTTGTTGTGGAGAGGAGCGAAGACTACGAACTGTTCTCCAGATATATGACAGAGGTTAATGAGGGTCTAGAGATTCGCAGAATGCTTTCCAGCGTTCGCTCCCCAGTTTGTAAATTCGCCGTTGAATCTTTTTCTGGAGCCGCCTTGCTTCCCTCAGATCGTAAATTGATCTTGTGCGTCTGTATCGTCGTTCAGCACGCCTTCGTATAGCTCGTAAGTTTTCCAGTTCGATGTCAAACTGTGTTACTTTAGACGAAAATGGTAATTTACATTTGGACGCTTGCATAGCTTCTGCTATGGTATTTTCCAGGCTGCAGGCGAGGCATTCTTGTCAAGCGTTG
This sequence comes from Rhipicephalus microplus, assembly GCF_013339725.1. NCBI lineage: Eukaryota > Metazoa > Arthropoda > Arachnida > Ixodida > Ixodidae > Rhipicephalus > Rhipicephalus microplus. The sequence continues at coordinate 22,216 of NW_023613343.1, forward strand.
TCAACACGCGATGCAAACATCGACCAGTCAGTGCCAATCGCAACACCGGAAGAGAAATTTTTTATGATACCACCGATCGTCACGTAGGTGAGTATGTGATCACTCCCATGAGTCTCAATATCGCAAAACCACTTAACTTTGCGAGAGAATCACCGTGACACCAATGTCAGGTCAAGGCAACTGCCATACGTGAGACCCCGCAGATATGTGGGGGTACCATCGTTCATGATGGAAAGGTCGTAATCGGAAGCAAATGTCACAATGTTCCGGCCCCTGGAATTCATCCTAGTGCTCCCCCAAAGCCTGTGATGGGCGTTGAAGTCACCAGTGATGATCCAAGGCCCATCGGTTCTCATTAGGATGTCTTTCAGTCTGTCGCAGTCAAATCGCGATGACGGAGTAATATATCCACCAATAAGCGTGAACGAAACTGCATTCTTCTTCACACGAAGACACACGTACTGATTGTCGTCATTTGAGCTTATTGGGTGCGAAAGATAAGTCAAGTCTGTGCGAATGTAAACAATTACTTTGCTTCGTTCTTCGCAAGCGGCTGAACAAAAAGCTTCATAACCGGACAATCTATAAGGCGTTGATACGTTTGGTTCACATATGACAAGTATAGGGAATTGATTCGCCCGAACAAATTGGCGAAAGTCCGAGATACGGGACTTCATGCCTCTGGCATTCCACTGAAAAATCGACGCACTTCTAACTTCAGTGCGGAAGATGAGATTTTGTTGAGCCATTGTGCTTATACGAAGTTAGCAAGAACTGGATTCAGTGCATCCAGTATTTGCAGTGCACTCTTAGCAGACGGAGATTGTATGCTGCTTGGTAGCGTGCGAATCGTGGCAATTAATGATTGCACGATTGCGGCCACTTGCCTGTCTTGGTTGAAAAGATCTCGAACCGGGACGATTGCAGTCACTTGCCTGTCTTGGTTGGAAAGATCTCGAACCGGGAGCGCGGACTGGCCGTCATGAAGCTCCTTCGGTTCACTTGATGCTGCTTCCCTTTGAAGGGCAGGCCACTCTGTCGCAGTTAGGGTATGCTAACTGGCTTTGTCCTTTACAGATTTTCCCACGGCATGTGGTCTGGGAGGCAAAGGAGGTGGTACTGATGAGGGATCACGCAAACGGGTCGAGGAGGTAGCGGGCGTCCTCGAAGACCGACGTCGACGTGAACGACGCCTTCTTACTTTAGCTGCGGCTTCTCGATGAGATGAGTGATCGCGCACCATCTCCTTCAAGATGGCAATTTCCTTCTGAATCCGCGGGCAGTCCTTCGATGTGGCTTCATGGGATCCATTGCAATTAGAGCATTTCTTGACAGTTGCGACGCACTCATCCGCTTCATGGTGCTCGGCGCAGCGGTGGCATACCACCGAATTCTCGCAGACGCTGCTCACATGTCCAAGTTTTATGCAATTACGGCACTGGAGAGGCTTTGGAATGAAAGGCCGCACAGCATGTCTGAAGTACCCCACCTTCACATGAGAGGGGAGTGATGTGCTCTTAAACGCAATCTTCACACAGCGAGACTTGCCTAGCCGGGTGACATCAACAATTGGAGTATCAGTTGTTGACTTGACAAGAAGTTGTAAGTCCTTATTGGAAATAGCGACATCAATGTCGTAGATCACGCCGGTTACTACATCACATCCCAAGGAAACATGAGAGCGCACCTGGTTGCCGTCCAAGTCAGTTACACTGCGCAGAACGCCCAACGCACTTGCGTGCAAAACGTCCACAGCCAGTATATTCTTTCTGGCGTTCACCCTTATGTCCGTGATCTCATTTGGCACGAGCGTTTCCAGAGACCTCGACACAGACTGTCTGTTAAGGCGTTTCATGCTGACGGTAGGAAGTGCAGGCAGAAACAGGATGGTATAAGTGTTCGATTTTGGCGCTTCACTTACAGTTTGAATAGTTGAGGATGAGGATGTCCTCATGTTCCTTCTCTTTACCTTGCGGCTCAGCACAGGTTGGAAACCGTCATCTGAGAATTCCTCGCTGCTGAGATAGTAAGCATGAGTATCTTCACTGTCGCTGTCGCTCGCTTGCCCCATCCGCTTCCTGGAGGCGCCCGCCGCTGACGCCGCTGGTGCCGGCAGGCGCCCGGGGTGGTCTACATCCATCCCCTCCAAGGGAGCAGCGAAAACTGATCAACAGACTTAAATTACAACTGAAATACGCCGGAGTTAGCAGAAGTAGCTCCTATTCAAAACACACTTCTTCGTCTTCCCAAATTGTGAAGGAAAGCCCAATGTTAATGCATTGGATGACATGGAGACGTTTTCATAACATTTTATAACGCCAACATGAAAAAAAATAATGCACTATCGATTCCTTATCTTAATAAAAGCTGCCTAGGAGTGGCATTCCCAGGCCAGCCCTGTGTATATATGGACTTATACGGCAGACGACATCGTATCCTACTCAGCATTACTTACAGTTGTCTAGTATGGAACCAGTCGGTTTTCCATCGATATTTTAAATGTCTAAATTCTGTCCATCGTGTCACTGATTTTATGATATCAGACCTGACTGAAAAGTTTCGGTATCTTATCGCCGTTTTACTGACCTGTATCGGAAGGACAGAAAGTGTTTGCCCATTTATTTCCGCTTGAGTTAACCAGTCCGCCATTTCATTTACCTCTAATCCACAATGTCCATGTACCCATAATAATGTTAAGAGCTTCAGCAGAGGAGTAATTTGCGTAAGGAATGGCTTTAAGGCATCTAATTTAGATAAAGCTGTAAGCGACGCACACATGGAAAGGCAGTCTGTAATTATTATAAAGTATGCATGCTAAAAGTTACTTTTCATAGTGCTGAAACAATTGCCAAAAGTACAGTTTCAAAAATTGGCGTGAAGTCTGGTAGTATTACTGAAAAGGAGCAATCAAGTGAAGTAAATAGCTACTCCTGCCTTTTCGTCTATTGCAGAAGCATCAGTGCCAATTACATAATTTGTTTCCTCTTCAACAATATAACCTTACAAGTGGCTATTTAGGACACTGTGGATTGAAATGCAGGCCTATAGGGTAAATATTATCATATTCGATGATAAAACTTTGATTTGGCACGTTTGCTGCACGTACATTTCTAATTTTCACGTTTGTTGTGCCAAGTTTATTCGGAAAAAAACTAATTTTTGATGTATAAAAACGTGTCCAATGAGCAAAAAAGTTTCTGGGTTATTTATGAATACATATTCTGATCATCTTAACCAATAGCTATAAAAATTTAGATTGGTATGAATCGTCAAGATAAGGAATCGACGAGGCAAAGTTGGTAAGTGTGCCTCCTGACTCAGAACATTGTTCGCAACAAACTTTCCGGCCACTATATTTTCTTCTTCTTGATACCTTAAAACACTCGTAGTGGACTACTCACTGCTTCAATCAATGGGATTCTTCATTGCATAGTGGACGTCCTGTAAATCAATTTACAATACACCTAAGGGTGCTTCCAGCGCGCTCTTTGATCACCGCTTCTTCAGCTTACATGGTAACTGCTCTACGTCTTCTGCGCAGGCCTGCAGTTTTCCCCCTTGTAGTGTCATTTTGTCAGAAAACCTAGTGGTATTGCATTACCGTAATTTTCTTAGCAATAGTATGTCAAATATTTTCTGAAGGATACATACCAATTGCACGTCATCATTGTTATACAATCAGGCAATTAAGCAGAAGAGTAACATCAGTAGAAGGATGGCATGTTCTAAGGTTATGGAGCTTCACCGGCTAAGCTTTCTTAGCTGGCATCCTATAAAAACCATGTTCTTGCATGGAATAGATTATATCCTTGACAGCAACAATTCCTTATATTAATCGAAACCTAAACTTGGGTGAGTTGTTAATTAAACACAGTTTGGCTGTGGGAAGCGCTTGTTTGCGTCCATTCTTTTTAGTCTTTCGTCATCGTCACATTGCCCACAGCAAATATCGTCCTTATTTTAGTGTAAATACACAATGCAGTAAGCTTGTAGGCCATAGTCGTTCAGTGCTACCGTATTCACGCGGTTGTAGCGCGAAAACAAAAATAGTATTTTGGTATTCTGTCAGCACCTGCGTCCTCTCGAAATATCGATAATCTAGAAAAAGATGGTCTTACGCTCTAGCAAACACGGTATTTAACGAATGCGTGTTGGTTGTATACGAGCTTAATAATCGCAGGCTGGAAAATTGCGTTTCCAAGTATCTTCTAAGGGAATTTGTTGAGAAGCAATGTAATTAGATATCTTGTCTCCTCGATACATTACTGTGGACTGCGCTATCATCTCGTACGTCAAAATTGAATCAAAATCAGCCTGCTAATAATACAGCCTGTCAAAATATATGGCGACGCGATTTCTGAGGCTCGCAAACAGTACGCGCCAGTTTTTCTTTGCAGTATCAGTATATAAAGGGAATATGCATATGGGTTTTCAGTTAATCCGACATTTGCCTTCGAACAAAAGCTTCGTGATCCACGTTCAGGTAAGTTAACCCTGGCTGAATTTCAACATGTGCAATGTCCCTGCAATCTGTCGCACATTCGATCACAGTTACTCCGTTTCCTTTGTGCTTGTTTTTTTCACCAGCGAGTGCCTTTTTGTATCCCGTGACAGAGGCCAACTTAATAGCACTTAGAGCGAGTGTGCTTCACCGCTAGTCATTCGCACGCTGCAGAAAGGCGTTCTTTAGAGACAGTCGCTAAAAAGCGAGCTTGCAGGCCGGCGCATGAGCAAAGCTTACTTCAATACGATGAAGTGTCTAGCTTGCGGAGGCACTCGAGAAGAAAGAAGTTATCAGAAGGCAAGTTCATAGGAAATTACATCGTATGCAAGTGCGTCGGTAGGAACAAGCCGCAACGCGTTCTCTTCGCCGCAGGTGTTGGAGCAGTGCTAAGTAGGTTACGTCGCTCCTGCGCGTTCCGCTCAAGCTCCCCTTGCACGCTTTCATTGCAGATGTACGCCGACGTCAACCTTTTTGTCACCCGCAGAACACTCGCCGCAGCTCCCGCTGCTGCCAGCTCCTCCGCCGTGGCACTGAGCCCTGCCTGGACGATGTCAGGCTGAAAATAGCGTTCTTCCTCGTTCATTAACTTGCCTCCTACACCCGCTCGCAACACTCTTCTTTCTCGCTTCACCCACTCCCCCGCCCGCTGCGCTCAATCGCAAATCGAGTGCAAACAACCTTTTGACTCGTTTCTCTGCGACAAAACTTGCACGAGACCAAGTCCGCCTACCGTGTCTTTGCGCTCAAAAAAACGGCTATTCGAGTAAACAGTACACCGAGTTTCACTACAAACCGTTCTTCCAGAATGTTTATATATATTTCATCTATGCCCTGATTCCGCAGTGCCTGCATGACGGCTGATATTTGTACTGAATCAAACGCCTTCTCGTAATCTATGAAGGCCCTGTATAGTGGTTGGTTATACTCTGAGCATTTCTCTATTACCTGATTGATAGTATGAATGTGGTCAATTGTTGAGTAGCCTTTTCTAAATCCTGCTTGTTCCTTTGGCTGATTGAATTCTAATGTTTCTTTACTCTGCTAGCAATTACTTTTGTAAATAGCTTGTATACTACAGAGAGCAAGCTGATCGGCCTGTACTTCTTCAAGTCCTTGTCATCTCCTTTCTTATGTATTAAGATGATGTTAGCGTTCTTCCAAGACTTTGGTACTTTTCCCGTCAGGAGACACCTCGTAAATAGAGTGGCTAGTTTTTCTAACACAATCTGTCCTCCATCTTTCAGCAGATCTGATGTTACCGATCCTCACCAGCAGCTTTGCCTCTGTGCATGCTCTCCAAAGCTTTTCTGACTTCTTCTATCATCACCGGTGGGGTGTCGTCTGGGTTACTGCTAGTTCTTATGGTATTAAGGTCGTGGTTGTCTCGGCTACTGTACAGATCTCTGTAAAACTCCTCCGCTATTTTAACTATCCTATCCATATTGGTAGTTATTTTGCCTTCTTTGTCCCTTAGTGCATACATCCGCCTTTGGGAAGTAGTGGGAAGCTTGGGATGTAGTGCATACATCCCAAGCTTCCTCTTCACTGCTTTGACGCTTCCTCCGTTTTTCAGAGCGTGCTCAATTCTCTCCATGTTATACCTTCTTACATCGCATATTTTACGTCTATTAATCAACTTCGAAAGCTCTGCCAGTTCTATTTTGTCTGTTGTACTTGACACTTTCATGATTTGACGCTTCTTAATTAGGTTCTTCGTCTCCTGGGAAAGCTTGCCGGTGTCCTGTCTAGCTACCCTGCCTCCAACTTCCACTGCACACTCCGTGATGATTCTCGTCAGATTATCATTCATTGTATCTACGCTAAGGTTGGTTTCCTCGCTAAGAGCAGAGTACCTGTTCTGCAGTGACACTCTGAATTCCTGTACTTTCCCTCTCAGTGCTAGCTCATTGATTGGCTTCTTGCGTATCAGTTTCTGTCGTTTCTTCTTCAAGTCTAGGCGGATTCGAGCCCGTACCATTCTATGGTCACTGCATCTTACCTTGCCAACCACTTCCACATCCTGCACGACTCCTGGGTGTGCAGTCATTAAAGTCTATTTCGTTCTTATTTACGCCATTAGGGCTCCTCCATGTCCACTTGCGGTTTTCTCGTTTTCGGTAGAAGGTATTCAAAATACGCAGATTATTGCGTTCTGCGAATTCTACTAGTAGCTCTCCTCTGGCGTTTCTAGTGCCGATGCCATAATCTCCTACTGCCTGGTCTCCAGCCTGCTTCTTCCCTACCTTTGCATTAAATCGCCCATTACTATAGTATACTGTGTTTTCACCTTACTCATTGCCGATTCCACGTCTTCATAGAAGCTTTCAACTGAAGCGTCATCATGGCTGGATGTAGGCGCGTAAGCCTGTACTACGTTCATTTTGTATCTTTTATTCAGTTTAATTACAATGCCTACCACCCTTTCATTAATGCTGTAGTAATCCTCTGTGTTGCCAGCTATGTTTCTGTGAATTAGGAACCCTACTCCCAGTTCTCTTCTGTCTGCCAAGCCTCGATAGCAAATGACGTGCCCATTCTGTAGCCCAGTATGGGCCTCATCTGTCCTCCTAACCTCACTCAGCCCTATTATATCCCATTTAATGCCTTCTAGCTCCTCGAATAATACAGCTAGACTTCCCTCACTAGATAACGTTCTAACGTTAAACGTTGCTAAGTTCAAGTTCCAATGGTGGCCTGTCCGTATCCAGAGATTCCTAGCACCCTCTGCTGCTTTGCAGATCTGACCGCCGCCGTGGTCAGTTACTCCGCAGCTGGTGGGGACTGAGGGCCGTGAGTTAATTGACGAATGCCTACGGGAGGGGGTGACCAGATACTGCACCAGGGTGGCCAATCCTTCTCTGGTGAGATCATCGGTGCGTACCGGCTTTAAGCCGGTACGATCAGACAGTAGTGGGAATGCACCATGCATGTCTTCCTTATTGTTGTTCAACAGCGTTGGCGGCCACCCACCACGGAGCCCAACGAGGGAACGCCACAAATTTACAAATGCTGAAACCTGCAGACGCAAGCCGTACAACGCCACTATAACCCAATGCGCCTAGACCAAGGTAGACTATTTGCACAGGGTTAACCCTAGCCGCCAGGAAGTTTGGAAGTAAACGGAAGAGAGTAGAAGACAGGACAGATAAATAGTAAGAGATAAAGACGAAGATGTAGGAAGAGAGAGATAGGAAAAGGCGACTGCCGATTCTCCTGGGTGGGTCAGCTCAGGGGTGCCGTCTACGTGAAGCCGGGGCCAAAGGGGTGTGTTGCCTCTGCCGGGGGGCCTTAACGGTCCAATCAACCAGCGTCAGCTCAACCCCCAGGATCCCCTTTTCCTCGGACACGGCAAAGCCACGCACGGCTAGGCGTGGGAGGGAGTCGAAATTCCCCCGTTAGCTCGGGTCCGTGGTGTCGCTACACACCAAACGCCTACTTGCGCAGGCACCCCTGCGGTATTTAAGGTGGTAGGCCACTCAAAAACGAAAGTTTTTTTTAAGGACAGGCAGCGTTGAAATAACTTTTTCCTCAAAACCAGCATGTCTTATTTAATTCTCAGCTTTCTACACTGCAAAATATTGAATATTTATTTATTGTAAGGTAATCTTTGTCAAAGATTGCATTAAATGTGCTAGCCACGCCAGCTGTGATAAGTGACTAATGGGTGGCTTTATTCAGTAAAGCTTTGACATTTGTGTAACTAATGGCTGGAGCTATGTAGTGAACTACAATAAATATTATGCAGTGAATATCAAGGAAGTAATGCTAAAAAAACAGAAAAACAGGGAAAAAGAGTCAATTTAAACTGATTCTGTTGGAGAATTCAGCTGTGAACTGAAAAATATTCAATGGATTTCTTTTATTCTAGTTCACTGCACAAATATATAAAGTATATAAAGGGAATATAAATATACGCTTGGAGTTATTCCGGCATTTGCCTTCGAACAAATGCTTCGTGGTCCACGTTCAGGTATGTTAACCCTGGCTTAGTTTCCAACATGTGCAATGTCCCTGCAATATGTCGTACATTCGATTACAGTCACTCAGTTTCCTTTTTGCTTGTTTTTTTCACCAGTGAGTGCCCTTTTGTATCTCGTCACAGAGGCTAACTTAATTGCTCTTAGAGCGAGTGCGCTTTCACCGCTCGTCATTCGCACGCTGATGAAAGGCGTTGTTAAGAGACAGTAGCTGAAAAGCGAGCTTGCAGGCCGGCGCTTACTTCATTACGATGAAGTGCCTAGCCTCCGGAGGCACTCGAGAAGAAAGAAGTTATCAGAAGGCAAGTTCATAGGAAATTTCATCGTATGCAAGTGCGTCCGTAGGAACAAGCCGCAACGCGTTCTCTTAGCCGCAGGTGTTGGAGCAGTGCTAATTAGGTTACGTCGCTCCTGCGCGTTCCGGTCATGCTCCCCTTGCACGCTTTCATTGATGTACGCCGACTTCAACCTTTTTGTCACCCGCAGAACACTCGCCGCAGCACCCGCAGCTGCCAGCTCCTCCGCCGTGGCACTCAGCCGTGCCTGGGCGATGGCAGGCTGAAAATAGCGTCCTTTTTATCTCTTCCTCGTACATTAACTTGCCTCCTACACCCGCTCGCAACACACTTCTTTCTCGCTTCACCCACTCCTCCGCCCGCAGGGCTCAATCGCACATCGAGTGCAAACAGCCTTTTGACTCCTTTCTCTGCGACAAAACTTGCACGAGGACCAAGTCCGCCCTACCGTGTCTTTGCGCTACAAAAAACGGCTATTCGAGTGAAGAGTACACCGAGTTTCACTTCAAACCGTTCTTCCAGCACATGCGTCGACACTCGTTTCAAACCGGATTAACGCCGTGGGCACGGCTGCTGCTTCGTTTCCCCTCAGAATTTCCTTCGGAGAGATGGCCCATTATTTCTTTAGGTAGAGCTCTCATTATCAAGTGCATTTTATGCACGATAACATACGAATAAAACACAGTTAATTCCTTATAAAGTCGGTAAGACATGAACATGAAACGTGTCTATACAGTAGCAGAATAATGATGACTGTTCACTGATTTAGGTGAGTTTTTCCAATGTTTATCAAAGTGGATGCATGCGTTTTGACACTTATTCACACATCTCTATCCAGAACACTAACCATTGTGGTCACAAATTCTTGTGGTAGCTGTAGTAATGAACGGTGAAAGCGGAATCATGGAAAGCGGTGTGACGGCCAGAAGAGCGTTGCTGATTGACCGCTGAACTTAGTCTAATGTCACCTAACCACGCCATGTGGGTATTATTGAACAGTGTGCACGACCAGAGGGTCACGCAACGTGCGTCGTGTCTTCCCTTTGGGAGACCAAGACGTTTCACAGGGTGAGGGTACGTATAGAACTCAGAGTTACAGCCAGGCGACGCATAGCTATTAATACTCAGCGAGAACTGTTCTGGGCACTTTGGAGGCGGAGCTTCTGAATGTATAGCACTACGTGAAGTCGTTCGTTTTGACGCGCCCATTGTAACGTCATGGAAAGTGACGGGGGCACACTATTTTCGTTTCATGTAGACGCAAACACCGCATAGCGTTTGATGTGCTTGTAAAAAGGTGGGACTTTTTCACGCGTTCAAAAACGCAAAGTCACAACAGTTAAATATTATAAATACAAATATCTTACAGGTGTGAACTGCGTCCTGTCCCAAATGGCTCCACGTAGAAAATAAAGGAGGAACATCCATATTTCACCTTTAAATACTGGCACTACTTTAGAAATACCTTTACTGGCGATAAGATGCAGGTGATTTGGTTCTGTAGCTTTCATTTCAAGGGCCATTCAACAGACTCCGGAACGCGCAGGAAAAGCTGGCGTATCTTTCGTACGCCTGATCAACCTTCTTCCACACGCAGTGATGACAACTCGACAATCGGCGACGGTGACTAAGTTAATCCTTATCGATATGTGGTTTAGACCGATCGACGAGCGACGTGCTACGTCACGTCGCCAATCGCTGGGTGTTTTGGCGCCTTAATGTCAGCAGCTGTGGGAGTGTTAAGGCGTTTACGAAAATGCCCTTCTTCTATTTGAAAGGCAAAGAATGAGAAGGACCCTTAGAAACGACGTGCTGAAAGTACTAACGAGACAGTATAATTGGGCGTGTTGGTATAACATAATAACGAGTGCTTACCAGCGCAAATGACGGTACAGGAGAGTACAAAAGAAGAGACGATACAGAGCACTGAACGGCGAACAATTTATTTTTTGCGAAAGTCTTCCCTTTTATACAGTCATCAGTCGCAAGAGTCATGCGCAAAACACATTATAATGCATAAGTACATCACACTGAGAAGCAAATGAACAACTTTTCCTTATCGGTGAGCGCGACAGAAGGATAGCTAACACAAGCATCTCTCAATGAGCAAATCTTTTCTGCCTCTATGATCTCCCGTGTGGTGCGATCCCTCAATCTTGCAACGATAGTACACTCTGAAAATATTGGCCTGCAGCCAAATGTGCGGCAGTGAACGGACAGACATCCTTGTTTATAATGATCCACATTGTACATATGTTCCCTCAGCCTCTCATTTATACAACGACCTGTTTGACCAACGTAATACTTTTCACACGATAACAGCAGCTGATACAGAACATTACAGATGCAATCTATAAATTTATTTGCATGTTTTTTAGTGCAGCCGAGGGTGGGTCTGGACGCAGGAACGAACAGCTTGCACTGGCGACTCATTGTTTGAGAGGCCGTAAAGACTACTCTCATATTAAAAAGTTTTAGAAACAGCGCACCGCGAGCCCTTGCGGTGCGGTCGCTGCCACTGCGCATGCGTCTTTGCAGCTTAAGGCGCGAATACGACACGGACGAAGAGAGACAGTACACACACACGGAGCGCCACTTCCAACAAAGATTTATTTCGAAAGAGCACAGAACATATATAGACACCGCGCGCGCCGTCACTGCCGGGATTGTCATTGCGTTCCTAACTTTAGCGCCTGCGCGGTAGTCGCCCGAAGCCCTGATAAATCAGTAAGACTAATCATTGAGGCCAAGAGAATAATCGAATTAGGTGATCTGTGCGTTAGCGTAGCCTCCATTTCTTTATCGCCAAAGGAGTTACGCTACTTAAATGCGGCTGCGCATTAAGGCACGGTGACGGCGCGCGCGGTGTCTATATATGTTCTGTGCTCTTTCGAAATAAATCTTTGTTGGAAGTGGCACTCCGTGTGTGTGTACTGTCTCTCTTCGTCCGTGTCGTATTCGCGCCTTAAGCTGCAAATATGTTAAACCAACAAGCCCAGTCTGCTATTCTCACAGCGCATGCGTCGTAACGTGAGTCGGCGTTCGCGTTCGCGGACCGCACGCAAAAAATCCGAAATTGCGTGCGGTGATGGTGGCCCGCATGCGGCCCGTAAGCGCTGGTTTCGAGGCTACAATGTCGCTGCGATCGTGCGTTGCGGATCACAGCAAGGCAAAAGCTATTCTAAAGCTCATATGGCGCCCGCAACGGCCACAGCGCTTGCAAACGGTATTCTAAAACTCCCTATTAACTCGCTCTGTCACTTTCTTAAGATTGTGCGCTATCTTGTGCATATAAAGAACCACGGCAAAAGCCTGTCTAGCTGTGACAGCTTGGACAACGTTGTCGTTCCCTTTGGCCTGAAGTTCACGCAGCAAGCTTTCGCCAATGAACACTTTCACGTGGTCGGGCCAACCGGCCGACGTGAGCCTTGAAGATTGCTCAACAAAGCTTTCTGTTCTCTTGTGCACACAGGATTTTCGCAAGGCGTTCACGAAGCAAGATTTTGCGATACCTCGCTTAACTAATTTAGAATGCGCGCAATGAAATTGCAACACCGGCTTATTTTCACGCGGTTGATACATCCAGAAAGTGCGTCCATTATTCAGAAATAGCTTAAAGTCAAGAAACCTGATTTTACAATGCTCAGACAGTCCATGAGTAAGCTCAAAATGTTTGAAACCATTTCGCATCAGGTCTAAAACTTCAAGAGCGTCTTTCTTATACGATGCAACACCGGTGTCCACAAAAATTTAAAAAAATCATTTACGTATCTGAAAACGTGCGTCACATTAGTGTTAGTAAACCGAAATGGATCTGTCTAATTTGCCTAGAAACAGGTCACTCATGATGCGAGCAATTCAAGAACCAATACAGATTCCAGATTTTTTAAGGTGAGGTTTTCTATCACTTAGGATGTACGTTGACTGAAGGTAAAACATTAAAAGCTCAAAAACCCACTGACGCTGACGCAAAACTGGGTCTGGAATTTTAAGGTGCTGAACTCATCTATTTATTCTCCGATGCATTGTAACAATGAGTCATGCAGAATAGAATAGTACAGGTCCTTGACGTCTACAGAGAAGGCGAATAGAGTGTTATTCCAACGCGACGAAATAAACTCTTGGACTTCACAAGAACTTTTTACCAGAAATGAATCGTTCACTTCTAGGCAATTCAAGGTTTTTCAGCTTTTCTGCAGGTAGATAGATAAATATAGATAAATGGATAAGAGGAGTTTAACGTCCGAAAACCACCATATGATAGGTGATAGATAGAGCGCAACACATTTTCACCAGGTATTAGTTTCAGATACAATGAAAAGGCATGTCGACTTTATGCGTTTTCGCACTGAAAAAGGCTTCAAGAAAATCTTCCTTGGCATCTTACATGTTATGGACACCCACAAGGCTTACTTGTGAGGCAGGCTCTTAGCTTTAAATTTTTTTCACCGACACTTCCGCATTACAGGGAAAGAGGGCCAAAACCATGCGACAAGCTTTTCCCGGTACTTTTTGAAGGACAACCAGGCAAAGCCTCCCTCCTTGTCAGCAGGTAACACACCTAATGATTGCTCCTTCATAAAGTCTACAATGCATTTCCCTAGAAGAGTGAAGAATGAACACTGACTGAGGACATATACGCCATCTGCTATGCAGCAGTCTTGCACTTCTGGTGGAACACGCCGAGAAACTTGTCGTACGGTAGCCAAAAGGTCATGCGGGGAACGCTTAGGCTCCACCACGAAATTCGGTCCGAGCGAAAGCAGTTTAGAGACATGCTGGGGCATGTGCAAGTCTTCCGGATTGTAGATCGGCAGTTTCGGCGGTTCCTGTCGCGTGGGCGCTAGGTTGCGGAGCCGAAGGAGCGCAGTCCTGCAGAGGAACTCGGTGGACATAAAACTATGCCACCGAAGTTCTCACAGATTCTTCGCAGCGTTAACAGGTGTGCTAGAGATCTGTACGTGAGCACTTAAGTACTCATTGTAGAGCCGTACTTGTCTTTGCAACTCACACCTCAAGATTTTGCAGATCCTTGACCCGTGTCCTTGTGACGGCGTAAGGAAAAATTTCTTTTTTTCATGTGTTGTGCAATTGTTCTTCTTACAGCCATCAAGATGAACCACTTTCTTAGGATGGACCTTCTTGTGGCAGTAGCAATCGCCATAGGTAATGCAACGTAAACTTTAGTCAACTAGGTTCACTGGACGAATAATGTTTTTTACCAATATCGGACAGAACGTAGAGAGTGAAATTACTTGACTATGGTTTCAATTCCGTTGCCATAAAAAAGCAAGCGTTCGCAAGGTCATGTCAGTGGGTTAAACTGGTGACAAAGGTAAAGTAAAACACTGCTGAACACAGTGTCATAGATTTGAGTCTAGCGGCACAAGACTGCACCAACGTGAGACCACATAGCGCAGGAACTAATATAGTGGTTATTCGGTCAAGCAATAAAACATTATATTTCACTTTCCAACAGACAATACGACTTCTTTAGATAGATTGATACGATTATATTGCGTTAGCTGGTTGCGCAGTGCTGACCTTAGTCAGCCTTTAGTGCTTCTCGACTCAGTTCAAACTGTATATGTTATTAGGTATCGGTTATGGTGAAATAAACCAAATGTACAATCTCAAATATAAACCGAAACGAAGAGACCGCCTGCTTATCAGAGGAGGATGAAAGGCGACCGAACGCGGGGCGTGGTGGTGATGTAATGCTGGAAGTGACAAGTATTATCAGAGGATGAAAGCAAAGTAAGTCACATTGAACTCATGAGAAGGAAAACGGAGGAATAGAGCAGCCACCGAGGAACCACGACACTGCATGAGGGGAGGTAGGTCTTCGGCGGCAAAAAAAAAACAGATCGATCCAGTGTCCCTCGCCATCATTCGTTTCTCGGCGGGGTGATACGCCACTCTTTGAAATGAAAGGTGTGTCATGGCAGCCTATAAGATGAATAGGCAATGAATACGTCCGAGCATACCGTAATACGAAACACATGGCTCAATCGAGGTGGTAATCCAGTGGGCATGGCTGTATCAATGTAATTTGCCGCGTTGACAACACATTATTCACACCATGCATGTTACTCGAACCATTCTGTTATGTTCTGTTATAACTGTTTTGCTGTGTTGATGTTCATGTAAGCATTGTCCCGGCTTCTCCACATGAATATCTTTTCTAGTGAAAAAAAGATAAATAGGAATACTGAATGGTGCCCAAAAATGAAGAGTCAGCAAAAAACACAAAATAGAACACTGAAAGTAAATGAAATGACACGTCAGTGTACAGTTTGCTTACAGCTCTTCACGCTGTCAAAAATGTTCACACGCACATCTCTATGTATTTCTACACGCTGCATATACACTATCGCATCATTTCATATATGTCAACACCTGGCTGTTTACGACAAGCACTTATCCAGCCCGGTCTCCACTAAGAAGTTGGTCAGGAAGATGTTCACCATATTCTCAAGATGCATATCAGGCCGTAATCCGAGTAATTTCTTTAATATGAGGAGCCGTTTTTTCAAACTTGCTACTTTTTCTCTCATTTTTTAGATGCGGAAGCATCTTATACTCGCGCCTTGTAGTGCGCCGTCCGCGCCGTCCGCACCGCTTCTCGAACATTCGACAGCTGACGCGCGCGCATGCGCCGTCGCGCCGTCGCCCACCATCTGTGCCGCGCGCGCTTCTCCTTCGAGAACATTCGACAGCTGACAGCGCATGCGCCGTCGCCATCTGTGCCGCGCGCGCGCTTCTCCTTCGAGAACATTCGACAGCTGACAGCGCATGCGCCGTCGCGCTGTATATATACTCAAGGTCGGCGCTCGCTCGCTCAGTTGCCGCTCGTCCGTTGGTTTGTACGGTGCGTCGACGTCCGAAGTCGCCGTGAAATGAATGCCAACGAATCCACAAACACAGTGATCGACGTCCCTTCGACCAGCGCCGCCCTTTCGCATACGTGTGTACGTGTTCACTCATTTAACACCCCCTCCTACAACCACGTTAACCAATTAAGCATCGACCCAAGTAAGTCGCAATTTAACACCCCATTTCACAACCACGTTAACCAATTTAGCCATCGACCCAAGTAAGTCGCACTTTAACACCCCGTTAACCAATTATATGCTCCGCATCCTCCTCAGTGTTCCCCCGAGGGAAGCTGCGGGCAATTTTTCACTTTCATTTTCTGTTCCTGGTCTCACCATATGCACCAACACATAACTTCATATATATGAACAGTTTTCCAAACAATAGCACAAAATAGCAAATTTCATCTCAGGATATCAAGCATACTGGTTGTGGCGCACGCGATCTCCGACGCCTTGCGTAGCTCTCGCCGACTGGTTCTCCCTTCACGACCTCTTGACGCCATCCCGCTTTCGCTGTGTGGTGCCCCTTCTCGGGCGTCTTTGACGGGCTCCTAGTTTTCTTCTCTCCTTCTTTTTCTACCGATTGCCTGCCCAATTTCTTTATCTATATCTTTCCACTGTTCTTTTTATCCCTCCTTCTCCCTTCTCCTACAAGACACTGCACTGTGTTGTCCATTAGGAAGACAGAAATTAGGTGCCATTTTTCTCTTAAGAACCACACAGAAAAACCACTCAGAGAAATAGCGCCCGCCAGTACGCTATAAGCGATGAGTTACACAACTGTTCGAAGTATTTCACTTTCATCCACTGAAGGAGCTACCCAAGGATTCTGTCGGTGTTGCCACACTACCACCGGATTTGGCGGAGGTACTTGCCCCTGTAAATTCGACTTTTCTGTGAAGGTTCATGTCGTCCGCGGTGCGTTCGCGAGTGCGTGCGTGACATTGGCCGTTTTAATCGACAGAATCAACGTAAAACGAGCATTGCGGAAGTAAGGGCTCAATGTGATGCTGTCTGCGCAGCTTTGCAAGTACGAGATTGCGTCTCAGAGTTAGGCAATCAACGATGCGTCTCTTTTTTGGTCTTGTCCGATGATCGTATCTGAGAAGCAGGCTCTCTGCACAGCTGATCGTGCCGCGTCGTCCACGCGCGACGACGGGGTCGCTGCGCTTCCTCTAGCTTTGTAAACACATGTCGTATTGTTCAGGGGCAAATAGGGGAAATAAACAAATATGGTAAATAAGAATGCAATGGCAAAAAAATGATCTCACTGCACACCGATCACGCCCCCTTTGACGAACGATAGACCGCCCCTTAACGAATTATCAGCGACCAATAAACTCCGTGAGCTGAAGGACAGGGTCTTTCAATTGGGGACGTGCGGCGACCAGGTACTTCTCAACAATAATAATTTGGAATTTCGGTCATTTGTGCTTACAGTCAGTGCGGCCGTGCAGGCAACGGCAGCTCGTTGGTTGGGGTTCCATTTTTTGATATGCGTGAGTTTCGCTTAATTCTCTCCAGCTGTGGAGATGAAGCAGCCATTCAGGCTTGTATCGCTGTAGCATATACGACGTACTCCAGTTAGCCAACCTAGCCACGTTTATTCTTCATATATACACGTGTTTCAACAATATGTCTTTTGCCGACACAGCTCGGGGAAGCGTAGTGTCCCCGTCGTCATGCGTGGTCTACGCGGCAACGTCCAACGTCAACGCGGCTAACGTCACACACGCACTCGCGAAATGCAGAGCGGACGACACAAAGCCCTCAGTAAGTCACAATACAGAGCGAATTTCTCTGCCAAATATGGTGCCAGGCTCGAAACAGCCATCACAAAGTCTGGCAACTGAGATAATTAACGCCAAGCAGAACTTTGTCACGCGGCGACCAGTACTTAAGCGCCATCTGTTCTTTCTAATGGAATAGAGAGTCGTGGCTATCATATTGACATTGACACGTGTGCTTGTCATTTGTTCTCAGTTTTGTTTCTCGCAAGACCAGTATACGTAAGGCTATGTGCCGATATTTCACATAATAAAGCCTCATATTCACGAGTGAACATCTTTCTATCTGTTTCACAGCCGTTATCATCATGACCCCGTACGAAGCCGCCGCGGGTGCAGGAGGAGATTCCGTACAAATCATTGCTCTGGAAAACAAGTAAAGTGAGGTGCATCCCGAAGACAGCCATTTGTCGTACCCATGCAGAGAAAGCTGCCCGGCCCTTAGGCCCAATAAAGCGCTTAAAGCAATGTTAGGAACGGCTATGGATATTTGCCTCGTGCGAAAACTTTTTAAGCTATAACTGATAAATGATTCTCTTGAACATTCCAGAGTGAGCATGCGAGGCAAAGCCCTCGATTTGGCCAATTTGAAATAAACTAGTGCCGTGTAGCTGCACAGAAGGAAGGTAATGCCGGTGGCTATTTGGTGTGTGGTCCCGATAACTGTGGCAATTAATTGCAGACTTGTTGCTCCTTGAGCTGTGGACATGCTGAACGGTAATAGAAAATTATTACCAGGATGTCATCTCACTTCTGTGTTTGAAAAGGTAAACCTTTACAGAGAAGTACTGTCGGCGACTTGCAGAGGAGAAAGAAAGCAAAAAGAGACTAAAAAGGAAATAACGCAAAGGTGAACCTTTTCACCCAGACGGGCTTGGAAACATAATCCCCGCAAACCAAAGGCGAGTGTTGGAGCCTCTAATATTTGCACATACTTTTTTTACAGGTAATTGTCTTATGAGACCACAAAAGGACTGATTCCGGCCCCACAGTTCTGTGCCACTTCCATTGCCAATGTCTCTAATTACTACAGAACAAAATAAAGGAAAAAGTCACAGCTTTGCTGGAAAGACGAAGCAGTCAACGTGGTACCAACACATTGAAAGGTCACGCGCAGAATTGAAAGCAGATTGAAACATGCCTCTCGTTCCTCACGCACAAATGACGCACAAAACGTTCTCGCAGGTACGGATGCACGCTAATAAGAGTTTCATTGTTTATTTTGCTGCGCCTGAAAAGCGCGCGCTTTCAGAAAACGGAGACTACAATGCTTGCAGTGAATATTGTGCACCAGGTAACTACAACAGAATCGTTCCAGGTAAAGCCCGAGGCCAACCAAGGCGTACGACCTTCCCCTCCTCACCGCTGCGAGATAAGGGCCCGTGATGGATCGTCACTCCCTCACGCGCCCTTGTCTCGCCGGGCAAAGTAGCGTAGAAGACTAGAGCAGGCACAAAAGCGCTATGTGGCAACGCACGCTCTTCGCGCAATCTTACTGGTAATACCGATACCGAAATTCCCCCTCCCCTAGAGATACTCGTGAGTGGTGGTAATTGGTATATTTAGGTAGCTTGCCGTTTGAACGTTGAAGGACGTGCTCCGGGGTGTCTCAGTGGTCAACGCCTCACCTTCACGACGCAGAGGTCCCACGTTAAAATCCACGCGCCAGAGCGCTTTTTCTGGATTCTATTCTTTCTTGCATTTTCATATATATAGATACGTATACATATACGGTGCCTGCCACCGACTCCGACATCCACGTCGATGGCAAAATCCAGCCGAGAGTGTCCATAAAATTGCTATCGCAAGAAACATTTGGCAGATCCCACGTTCTTTAGAATCGACTTAATGCGAAGCTTGCTCAAGGAAGCTTACCGAGTTGCAATTGTTTTCTTGAGCGGCACATTATGAAATGACACTAAAAATACGTACAAATATTTCGCGCCCAAACATACGTTGAAGAGTTGCATATGTTTTTATAATTAGTTGTTTGCAGTTGCGCAACGGTGCCAACAGGAACGTGCGCCTTAGCAACACCTAGAGATGAAAAGAAGCGCTCATGCTCACGAGGATGGTGGCCCTGTACACTGTTACATAAATCATCTTCAGCGCACGACAACTAACCACAGATGGCGTTAACCCACCATGACGGCGGTTTTAAAGGAGCGGATATCTAATGTTTGAAAAAATTTCACGCAGCATTGTAACCACTACTGGCTTTTCGCGAAGATCAGCGTTTATTTTGAAAAGTATTTATGAGAGCTGGCGTGTCTCTGTGGTGAAACTTCATTGCCATGAAAAATGCTTAAGTTTCATTCCAGCTCGGACCCTGTGTCACAGAACGAGCGCTAAAATGGGCGCGCCGCCAAATTCTTGCGGTAACGCGCGGAAGAGACGCCGGGAGGTCAAAAGAAAACAAAGAAAACAAACATCCAAGGCTCCCCGGGCGCGCGCTCTCCCCTTGGAAGCGTGGCTTCGCCCACGAACCTCCTCACCCCACATCGGCGGCCGAGATAGGCCGCGAAAGTTTTAGAACGAAAGGGGCGTGGTCATACCGAGTTGAGTCATCGGCCGCGGAGGGCATTCCAACCGTCTCGCCCTCTTCCCAGCCTTCGCTGCGTATCGCGCCGACGAAATGACGAGAACCGTCTGGAATGTCGCGCGCAAGGTATTTAACCGAGCAGCCGAGATGAGAGATCAGGAGGAGACGGAAGTGAGCGCCAGAGCGCGTAGGGATTCCGCCGTGTAGTCGGCGAAGGTTTTGGTCCGTAGGGACGAAGCCGGAGATGAAGAGAATTTCCACCTGAGGGGTGAAGGCTCGAGCTACAGGCAAGAGCGTGTGTTTACCGCTATCGAGCGAAGACGCGTGGCAACAACTGCGGGTGTGAAGCCGACGTGTTCCGGCGAAGAAGTTGAAGTTGGAAGAGTGGCCAATTGAAGACGGGAGGTTTCCTGGAAGAGAAACTTCGAGGGCTGCGGAACGACAACAACGCTGGACTTTGAGTGAGTGATTCTCGGAAGAGTATCATCTAGACTTTGGTTCCAAGAACTTTGGACTGAATAGGTTTTCTATCTCTTTAGTCTTTAAGTGTCTTGGTTGTTCAATGCATGCGACTGCATTGTAGTGCGTATTGTTGTCCGTGTCCGTTGTTTCAAGTGTGGCTGATTGTATTGTGTAGTACGTTGATTGATTGGTTTGATTGGTGACATATTGTATGCAACTATTATGGAGTGTGCATTTTTGTGTATTGTTTTCGATCTGCCATTATTGCGAATATAATTTGTTTGTTTATCAACTCTGGGCTCTGACTTGTTCTTTGGGCCACAGCCGGCGTCTGCTGGCGCGCCAATAAGGACCACTTCTAAATTGTCCACGCTTTCGTGGTGCGGTTCAGGAGCCGATACTTCGGCTCTTGGAATTAGCCCAGCGATCGCCTCCCTAATTAACGGGACATGTGTGACATCCTGACATTTGTTTTTTGCATTAGTCGAATGTTTCCTAACGTTCGTGCGATAAACTTACCCATGTGTGTTGTCGTCGTTCTAGCGTAGATACCATGTGTCAATCACCTATAGCACATACTCGCATACCAGTGCCACATACCCACCCTCGGGTATGTGCTACTGTCTGGTGTGAACTTTTTCACGACTTACGTGACGGAATTGTGAGATTATTTGTCTTGTCTAGCGCGTCATATTCATATAACCTGCTTATTCTGCCATGCTAATTTTGGTTCACGCCAAGTTTAGGAGGTTGCCATGAGAGCACCAAACTGTAGGCGGCTAGATAGATAGATAGATAGATAGATGGATAGCGCCGTCATCACCATCACCATTTCTTGATCACCGCGCCGTGCCTCTCACGCAGTTAATGCTAGCTCGAGCTGCACGAGGATCAGACCGAGCTCACGCACCTGGCGTGTCGGACGTGGACAGCCACCGTAGTTCCGCTTCAAGCATGGAATAAAGGGGCGAGATTGGTACGGATCCGTCTGCCGCCTTCGACGCCGTCTCACGTCTTTCTTCTCTCGCTCCGACCGATCTCGCTCACGTCTTGCGTGGGTAAGGTCGCGGAACATGCAATCCTTAACCGAATCTCCCATCACATTGAACAAAACGAGCTCTTCCCTTTCAATCTCATTGGCTTTCGTCCCGCGCTCTCAACGCAGGACGTTATGAAAATGATTAAACATCAAATTCTCGACATAGACACCAGAGATGTCCGAGGGATTCTTGCACTCGATCTGGAGAAAGCTTTCGATAATATCTCACATCCTCACATACTGGATTCGATCTCTGAGTTGGGATTGGGGGCCCGCTTTTACGGGTTCGTCCGCTCTTTTCTCAGGGATCGCGTTGCCACCATTCGGCTCGGGGACCTCTGCACCAAGGAATTTCACCTTGGACCTAGGGGAACCCCTCAAGGATCGGTCATTTCGCCGCTAATTTTTAATATCGCGATGAGGAAACTCTCGCTCGAACTCTCTCGTATCGACCGCATCGGACATGCGCTGTATGCGGACGATATTACTATATGGTGCACTGGGGGTAGGGACGGAGACGTTGAGGAGTTCCTCCAGCAGGCCCTCAGGTGCACGGAGGAGTTTTTGGATAGCACGGGGCTGCACTTGTCGACCGCCAAGTCGGAGCTCCTCCTGTACACACAGCCGGAGAAACGCAAGTTCACCACTATTCCATTTCCGCCGGAAGAGATCAGGATCGAAATTCACACACGGTCAGGGCAGGCCATCCCCCGTGTCGATAAAATTCGGATATTAGGCATGTTCCTGGAGGAGCACGGAAGTAACTCTCATACTCTGACTCGTATTGCGGCAAAGGCGGAGAGCATGGTCAAGCTTATACTTCGTGTGTCTAACAGGCGTGGAGGGCTTTGTGAGGCCAACCTCATGAGGCTTTTCCATGCCTTTCTTATGAGTCACATTAATTACATTGCCGCAGCGCATAGGTGGGAAAGGAAAGAACAAGGGAAACTGGATGCGATTATTCGAAAGTGCATTAAGAGGGTCTTGGGCCTTCCAAACAACACAAATGAGGAAAAGCTCAAGGCTCTTGGTATGCATAATACATTTAGTGAGATTGCAGAAGCGCAACAAACAGCACAAGCTGCACGACTGTCCTCTTCCAAAGCTGGGAGACGCATCCTGGAGTTTCTGGGCTGCGAACCAACTATGGTAGCAGACAAAAAGATACAGCTTCCACCCAAATTGAGGGAGCAGATTACGGTCTCACAAATTCCTAGAAATGTTCACCCTCTCTACAATGTCGGCCGCCGGGCCGCTAGGGCTAGGTCACTCCTCAGTTCCGCCGCTGCCACCCCTGAACTTGTGGCGTTCGTTGACGCAGCACAGTATCCCGGCACATCCAATTTCGTGGCTGTGGTCACTGACCTTCACGGTAAAATCCTCACAGCAGCATCTCTTCGAGATACCACGCCGGCTAGGGCAGAGCAGGCTGCTATAGCAATGGCCGTGGCGATTCCCATGCGCACGCGCATTTTCACTGATTCTCGAGCTGCTGCACGAGCGTTCATGACCGGATCAGTCTGTGAGCAGGCGGCCCATCTTCTTACCAAAAGACCACATTGCACGGAAATCGACGGCCACATCACCTGGTTTCCTGCCCACATGGGCAAGGATGTCCACCCTGTTATCCCCAATGCCAATGAGCTTGCCCATGCCCGAGCACGCGAACTGTCCCACCGTGACGGGCAATCGGCATCTAATTTTGGGGATGGCATCCGGCAGCTTGATTCGCTCCTCACCTTTAACGAAATTTGCAAAAATTATCAATTGGCCAGGCGTAGCTTTCCGCTCCCGCACCCGCAACTCTCTAGGGCCCAGTCAGTCACTTTAAGAATGCTGCAAACGGGTACTTACCCGTCGCCTTTAGTGTACAGCAAGTTTATCGACAGCATAAAGCCGCAATGCCCTCATTGCGAAGAGAGACGTTGCACGTTACCCCACATGCTCTGGCAATGCGCGGCGCTGCGCGATGGCGAGCCTCTCAGCACAGAAGCTGCCTGGAGGACGGCAATTACCAGCTCGGACCGAGAGGTCCAAATCCGGGCTGTCCAGAGGGCCCGCAACTTGGCGGAAGGGCTCGCTCTTCCTGTCCCCACGTGGGTGCGGCCCGCAGCCGACCCTCCCTCTTGAGGGGAATCGGCTCCTCAGGACAATTTGTAAATAAAGTTCATTGACTGACTGACTGTCTCGCCGCTAAAGTGGTGACCTGGAGAACACGTCCTTCACTGGACGGCCCGCTGCCATGCTTCCGCAACTGTGCGCTCCAGTTCCACCGTTTGACCTGGTCTATCCCCGAGCGTGGTTTAAGCGGCTTGATGTCATTCTCACGGTCAATGGCTTATAGGTACAACCGATGATGCACGCTGTCCTGCTGGACGCCATCCCGTTTGAGCTGGGTCATTTAGCCAGCGAGTCGTCCTTCAGCCCACGACCCTTCAATGACCTCTACGCTGTGGTGCTCGCCTGCTACGGTGAAACCTATCGCCCGCTTCCGGGGAGCCACAAGTTTCAGGCTTTCCCTCTGCCCTCGCGAGCGGTACCAGACGGCCCGCAGCCCTAACTCGACCAATAGTTCACTTTCCTGGCTACATCTCCTACAACCTTTCGTCTGGCCACTGGCGACGCGAGTCCCAAGTTCGAGTGCCCGTCCAACGAGGTACAGGACATTCGTTCTGCATGCGACCAGTCAGCCACGAGGTACGCTTTTTGAACGTCCTCGGCCGACGATACTGAAGGCATGCTCGCCACCCACTCGTCTTGACCAACCTAAATGGCGCTCAACACCTCGGACGCGTCAAGCTCCACGACAGCAATAACGCCAAATGCCCTGGAGTCTACCACGACTACAGGAATCATCACGCCTGATATTCACCTCTTGGTGGCGGAATGTTCACTATCCCCGATGTCCGAAGGGTACTCTCTACCCGCCTCAAAGCTCTGCGCGCCCTGCCAGCAACGACCAGCATCGTCCTCGCAGTCTCCCGCAGCTGAAGGTATAGCCACCAGCCATCAACCACTGCGAAACTTCCAAGACGCTGCGACTGTGACTGACGCGCTTGAGGACGACGTGCCTGGTCCGCTTCTGACAGGGCTCGCCAGGCATACCACGCCTGCGGTGGAGCAATCTGGAGGGTGTTGGCTAGAGGCAGCCATCAATTATGTAGACCTGCACGCCGACACTCGTGCGCGGACTACCGGAGGTCATTTCATTACACGAGCCCAGGTGTCCTGTCCAACCCTCCGGCCAAGCCCACGCTGACTGCGTTCCACCACCACCATTCCCCGGAGCATTTTATGCGGGACGGCAACAACCAGACGCGTGTCCACAACGCCTGCTCGTACGTCACAACCGCGACGACGCCCATACCTCATACATGTCTGCCACCCGTGACCCTACGTCGACGACAACGTGCTTGGCGTTACACATTGCGGCACCTTTTGAGCCGCCGTGCTGCGCAGCCACGAGTTGCAGTCACGGCCCTGAAGCCGGAGCAAGCGCCTACTCGGCCTGTCTGACGCAATGCTCACTGCTTGTCGAGTACCCGACTACCCACTGTGCATATGGTGTCGTTGTTTGGACACGTTCCCGCGTCCGTTGGCACGTCTATCCATACCGGCACGTCGGACGACGCACGACTTTGAGGTCTTTGTGGCGTCGACCCTAACGTCAAAACCCCCACTGCCAACCCTCTGCCGACGTTAGCGGCATGACCTCGCGACACACGGTCCACTCCCGGTCTGTCCGATCAGGTCATCGTGAGACCCGCTTGTTGTTGATGATGATGATGATCCTTCTGCGACAACAGGAACCCGGCACTTCCTTCTTCTTTCTTGCGCTTCTGCCAGAGTCGCCCACCGGAGACCCGCTGCTTACCGATGGCCCATGCGCGTTGACAACCTGGACTTCCTAAATGGACACTTTATGGATTGTCATTTCCTTATATAGTGTTTGTCGCTCTCTTTCTTTTTCATATGCATTCGAATCGCGTAAAGCGCTAGGGGGGAAGCCCTGTAGTGCCATCATCACCATCATCATTTCTTGAGCACCACGTCGTGCCTTTCGCACAGCTGACGCTAGCTCGAGCTGCGCGAGGATTAGAAAGAGCTCACGCACCTGGCGTATTGCACAAGGACAGCCACCGTGGCTCCGGTTGAGGCGTGGAATAAAGTCGTGAGATCGGCATGGTACCGTCAGCCGCTTTCGACGCCGTCTCACATCTCTCTTCTCTCTCCGCTAAAGATAGATAGATAGATAGATATATAGATAGATAGATAGATATATAGAACAATGCAACAATGTACTGTACACACGTGTTGTCGCTCACCCGCATGTTCAAGGGGAATGTGAAGGGAAAGGACCGTTACCAGGTTGCCATAGACACTTTTTGTAAAAGTCCACCGCAAGTGGCCATTACGCGCACAACTTCATGCCGGCATGTATAGGGCACATGAGGACATGCCACCTACAGCGTTTGAGGTACATGTAAGCAGACAGGACATTTTCACGCGCCCAGAAACGTGAATTCATAACGAGTAGTTTAAAAGAAATAAGAATATCTTACTGCTGTCGGCTTCGTTTCGTCTCAAAAAGCTCTACGAATAAAATAGCGAGAAAATTTTATATTTCACGTTGAAAATACGTGCGCTATTGTGGAACTACTTTCAATGGCGGTAGGATGCACTTACGAAGGGCGAGCGTACACAACTTGTCTTATTCATTGCGACTTCATTCCCAGAAACCTTCGCAAAATCGAAACTGACAAGAAACTCACCGTCATGCGGTGTATTTATGAAAAGCTGTATTCTCGTCATGATTGAAGTCCGCCATGTTGTCCGATTCAACCATTGGTCAATGCTGATTGGCGATGTGAGCGGACACGATCTCTCTGATTGGCCTAAATGCAGTCATTACAAAATTTGACAACATGGCGGAATTAAACAGCACCCATAATAGCACCACAGAATGGTCTTCCCCGAGATCGCTCAGTCATCATCATACACTTCGAGGATATCTCACTATACCAACCGCTACATCTGTCTTTTCGACTCGGTCGGGTGGCCTCAAATTGAAAAAAATACCATGTGATCTGTGCCCACTCACTCGCATTGATTGCAGCGCTCCCGAAATCCCGCTTAAAAATGACAGAATCGCCTTCAGGCACTTCATGAATCAATTGGCAGATTTCGTTCCCGTACAGTGGGAATCGATGATGCGCGAAGCACAAAATGTTAAATGTTGATTTGTCACTTTGAAATCAGCTAAACGTTACGCGATTGAGGTAAATGGTGCCGTAGATGACTTCCCTATCATCATGTTTGGTTGTGTCGTGTACCTTCGTCAACTATTTACGTCACGTGATAGCAAATTAAGTATGTGTGGAGCTAGCAAAACGGCCACGAGTACGCTGTGAGCGTGGTGTGTTGTCGTGTTCTTACATGACACGCGTGCCAGGATTATCATGTGTGCACAGTAATATATTTTGTCATCCATTAACATCACGTAACACTAAATTTGATATAAGGGGTGCTAGCAAATTGGTCGTTAGCGCATCATGAAGGGCTCAATATACACCAATGTAGCGTTCACGCACGCACGGTAGGCACAGCGACACAACGTTAGCAAAACACGAGCACTCTATGGCGTAAAGTAACATCTTTACTATGCTACTCCAAGTCCCTACTCTAAGTCCTACACCAAGCGCGATGAATGGATGGATATGGATATGGCTGTACCCTTTAGATCGGGCGGTGGCTAGCGCCACCAAGCCGTTATACCTAATGAACCAAAAGTATATTTATTTTTTCCCTTAAAACGTGAGTTTGAGGATTCGTACTTAGCATGAAGAGTTTAATTTTTACTCGTACCTTAACTTTAGCCACCAATCAGATAACCTCCTTCTAGTTAAGTCTACCCGGTTAAAGTTTATTTTGCCCTCCCGGTCCCTAAACCCCAGTGCTTTGAAAAACTCTGCGCCATCATCCTGAACTATAAGGTGAAGCCCTTTACAGAACATTATCAAGTGTTCGGCAGTTTCTTCTTCCTCTCCACACGCACTGCAT
>NW_023613344.1:0-53993 GCF_013339725.1 Rhipicephalus microplus
CACGGCATGAGCGCACTGCTCATACCGAAAGAAATTGACAAAACGAACACCCAAGTATACACAAGAACCGCGAACAACTGTCCCGACTAATATTGTGTGAGAGCACTACGCTCCTTTTGTAGACGTGGCCATTCATTCGCACGAATTGACCTCCGTGCTGTACAACGTACGCACCATGAACCTGTAGTGTTTTCGCGTTTCGTGCTTCTCAGCAAGAAGTCATGGTGTCCAGTAAAATAAGTAGGAATTTTTTTATGCGAAGCATAATATGGTTGTGTTCAGTGCGTGTGTCCACCGTTACTGCGCATGTGCCTCCTCCACCCTCTTTGTTCTGCGCATGTGCCTCCGTTACTGCGTATATGCTCCTGAATTCCTTCACCCCTCTTCGATATCGCTGGCATCCTACGCCAGTCAATGTAGTTTTACAACAGCGCCCTATTTTCATCGTAGAATACAGAAGTTCTCTATTTTCTACGTGGACCTATTGAGACTGTACCCAGCTCCCATCATTAAGATAGTCATACTTCTTTACCTTATTCATTGTAACTTTCGCGTTCTTGAACGCGTGATAAAGTCTCACTTTTTACGTGCGCACAAAAGGCTCAGTGATGTGTGCGTCTACACGAAACGGGAGCGCTCAATGGTGACGGACGCACTCCACATCGCCTCCGTAGATTTTGCTATTTCTGCGGACATCCACTCTGGTACCCCTGAACTTGGCTTATCGTCACCGCCAAGTTCTCCGCTTCGCCTAAACAACTTTCGTCCAGGTGGGTCCAGTTTTGACAACTTGAG
The DNA here is from genome assembly GCF_013339725.1 of Rhipicephalus microplus. Classification (NCBI taxonomy): domain Eukaryota; kingdom Metazoa; phylum Arthropoda; class Arachnida; order Ixodida; family Ixodidae; genus Rhipicephalus; species Rhipicephalus microplus. Next base: position 796 of record NW_023613344.1, read on the forward strand.
GGACATCCTTCACTCCCGCTACAACGCCGCCTCGCTAAGGGCTCTCAGCCCGGCAATGGCGGCCGCCAACGTGGTTACGGGCTATGATCCTACCTCAAGCCAAGTACTGTCCATGGAGATTTCATCCTCCGTAAACACAATGCCATCAGTAGACGAATACCTCGACGACATGGTGAGACTGTGGCAACGCAAGCAAGCGAAATCAAGTCTGCGTCTCAACAACAACGAGACGCTACAGCTGGCGCCATTCCCAGCCTTGCAAGGAACGCCGGCGCGCCATCCCTCCGGTGGTGCCTACCTCTGCTCCGTCCTCGCAGCCAGCGAAGCAACGCAAGTGGCGTCCGCGTCAAACTCCTCGCCTCTCTCGCGACGACTACATCGTAGTAGTGAAACCTCGCGTTCCCTGCGAGCTACGCACATTTGTCCCGCCGATCGCGCGGGCGGCCATCCGCAGCTACCTCGGCGACCGGACTACCACGCAAATTCAAGTGTGGCCAATCTGGGAACAGAACAGCTTGGTCTGTAGCACCACCATTTTGCCTATGGCACAGCGACTCCTCGGGGACTTCCAGCTGCAAGTGGGGGATCAGCAGCTGCCCGTTCGAGGCCACGCCAAGGCACCAGGGGATACATGCAAGGGCGTCATCAACGTAAACCCTGCTGAAAGCCCGGAAAAGATAAAGTCTGAACTGTATTGGCCTCGAGGTACTATCCTTGCGGTCCGCAAACTCGGAGATTCCGCGGCGGCGGTGGTGACTTTCGAGGGCACGAAGTTACCCCGCTTCCTCTTCTACCACTGCGTGGCGACGTATATCCGCGCCTACAAGAAAACGGTCCCTTTTGCACCAAGTGCGGTACCATCGGCCATCGACCACCTCAGTGTCCTCACCCCGCTCCAACGCAGTGTGCCAAATGTGGAACCCCCGCACCTGCAGGTCTCAATGCCCACGACTGCCACCCCAAGTGCCTCCTCTGCCACGGCGCCCATGAGACTGGGACCAGTGGCTGCACGGCAAAATATAGAAACGCAAGCAGCCCTCAACATCTCCTCGAGGACCACCTCATTTCGTCACAGCCAGACAGCGCACCAAACCTGCATCATCGGCTCCACCACTCCACGCCGACACTCAGCATTCCCACCGCTCGAAGCACCAGCGGCGGTACCTCAGGTGAGCAGTTGGGCAGGGAAAGCTGTCTTCTAGCCTCTCTCACCCCCTTCTGTCGATCCTCCTTCTTCCCGAACTTGCGGCCCTTCGCCACAAGTTGCGGCACTTCAAAAGCAAAATTCTCTTTTAACCAAACAACTCGAACTCTTAAATACGCGACTTCAACCCCACACAGTGTACTGCAAGGCCATCCGTATTGCCTCCGCTGTCCAGGCGGCTACGCCAGCTAACTCCAAGCTTAGTCCCTTGCGCTAAGTCCACTTCCCAATAAACGCCGGTTCAAGCAACCATGTGTACCCAGCACTCGGAACCGGTGCCACATCTACTCCAGAAGCTCTTGAGGCTCCTGGGGCACCTCAGGTTCTTTTGCCCCTAACCAACTCTCCCTAGCGAGAGCGCCCCCGCATAGAGGAACGCCTCACGCGCGTCGAGCTTCGATTATCACCTCCTCACCAGCTTCTCTGTCCAACGCATAGTAGTAGAGGTTACCCAGGCTATTCAAGCCTGGCAATCACCCATTTCAACCCAAGGCATCGCGTTCCCGCTCCTGCTCGGTGAGCAGTGAGTACAGCTCCACGGCGTCGTCGTAAGTGGCTACCACCACCCCGCCGTCGGACAATCCGGCCTCTGTGCCCCTCCCTTGCCTCTGAGGATTCCGAGCGGGACATGGAGGGCCAATATAAACCTAAGACAGTCACGATGGCTACCAATCGTACGTCCCTTCAAACATTGCGTCTAAATTCGAGATCATACAGTGGAACCCTGGAGGCTTCGGGAACAGGCGAAAGCGTTCACATCTTTCCCTTTTCCTCAGCTCACTTGGCTCTCAGCCGGCCGTCTTGGCGCTCCAAGAATCTGGCCCTGCTCCATCCCTTTCTGGATACTGCTCCTATGTAGGCGGCACCACCACATGCCTCCTCGTGCATAAAGCTTACACGGCGATACAGATTGACCTCGATCTGGATCTTCCTTACGACTACTGCATGATATCAGTGCTGTCTCAGCGGAGGGGCCAACCATCAATACATATCTTAAACGTGTACTGTCCCCCTCGCCTTGCGAGGGCTTCGTTTGCGCATCTCTTCCATCGGGCTGCGTATAGCGGCCCGACAACCACTGGTGATTGTCGGGACTTTAATGCCCCCAGCCCTCACTGGGGTTACCACTACGAGAAGGCCCGGGGCAGAGAGCTCAAGGAGCTCATTTCCTCGCTGAGCCTGACGCTTCTTACCGATCCGGCACAACCCACACGTTCCGGCAACTCGGTCACGCGAGACACATGCCCCGACCTCTCCCTCACCCGTCACATCCGCGATGCTACATGGGAAAATTTAGGCGAAACCTAGGCAGCGATCACTTTTTACTCCGCATTTCGTTCACACCGCGCAGAAAATGCGCCAACACTGGGGCCAAGCCCGTCTCACCGATTGGACTCAGTTCAGAATGCAACCATTCCCGCCGGCCTCTCCTCGACCGAATATGCAGCGTGGGCATCATACGCTCTTCATATGAAACAAGCGAACACTCGCACCCTTGCAACCTCTAATTTGACTCCTGCAATCGATCCACACCTCCTACATCTTTGGCACGCTCGCCGCGGGCTCATAAGGCGCTGGAAACGCAACAAACTTAATCGGAAACTTCGCGCTCGCATTGAGGCTCACTGCAGAGGCGGCCGCATACTCCGCACAACTTTCCGATGCTAACTGGGCAGACACCTGTTCGAAGGCTGCAAACCAGATGAGCTCTAAGAGTGCGTGGCGACTCTTTAGAAGCCTTCTCGATCCCTCCCACCAGGGGAAACGCAACGCCAGCTCCACCGTGTCTGCATGCCTTTCAGGGCACTACGGATGAACTCGCGCGAGAACTTTGTGACCGCTACATCTGCCGCACAATTGATCCCGCGGCCCAGCATATACGTATTCCGGCGCCCCTAACACCGACCTCGACGCCCCATACACGCTTTCTGATTTACGATTTGCACTCACGAAAATGCGACGGGGCACGGCCCCTGGACGCGACGGAATCACAGTATCGCTCCTGGCAAATCTTCCCGACCAAGCACACCTCTCGCTACTCCACCTTATAAATTCGATATGGGACGGTCTCCGCTTCCAACGGAATGGACCACATCGGTCGTGACATTCATTCCCAAATCGGCAAAGTCCGTTAGTATTGAGGCACTGAGACCCATCTCACTTACGTCTTGCGCAGGCAAACTCATGGAAACCATGGTTCGCGAACGCCTTTCCGCCTACTTGGAGGCCAGGAGGACCTTTGCCGACACGATGTTTGGCTTTCGCCCGCATCTGTCGGCGCAGGACGTCCTGCTCCAGCTTCAACACGATATCATAGAGCCGACTACTATGCGCCATAACGATAAAGCCGTGCTCGCTCTCGATCTCCGCGGGGCGTTCGACAACGTCAAACACAGCACTATACTCACTAACCTGTCTACCACAAACTGCGGGCAGAAGACTTTCAACTACATTCGCGCCTTTCTATCACATCGCACCGCCTTCATTCGCCTTAATTCTACCGAACACGGCCCGTACTTATTAGGCACGCGGGGTACACCTCAAGGGGCAGTCCTGTCTCCTCTGCTTTTTAACCTGGCGATGATGAACCTCCCCTCTCTTCTAAGCGAGGTCGAGGGAATACAACACGCACTATATGCGGACGATATCACAATCTGGACCAACACCGGCTCCTTAGCGCAAATCGAAGAACGCCTGCAAAAGGCTGCCCTTCTGGTGGACACCTACGCAGGTTCATGCGGCCTGGAGTGCTCTCCAGCTAAATCGGCTCTTCTTTCAGTCTCTCCGCTACCGCCGCCTCAAATTTTTCTTCCGTCCGGGCCCGTCCCGTCAGTGCAAAATATTCGGGTTCTTGGCCTTCACCTCACATCGTCCTTGGATCCAAAGGGCACAATAGCAGGCCTCAGACGCACCAGCGAACAGGTGAGCCGCATGATACGGAGTCTACCAAGCGCGGCGGCCTCCGCGGGTCTCAGTCCCTCCGATTGGCCCACGCGTTTGTGACCAGTCGCTCCTCTACGCCTTGCCTTACCTTCGCCTGCGTCGTCGACACGAGCACCAGCTGCACGTCCTTCTTCGTTCAGTATACAAACGCGCTCTGGACCTACCTATTGCAACTTCCAACAGCCGATTCGCGGCTCTGGGGGTACACAACACCTTTGCAGAGATGCGCGAAGCTCATCGCGTTAACCAAATCAATCGACTGTCGCAGACGCTTTCAGGCGCCGTCTTCTACACAGACTTGGCCTTAACCCGATATCTGACCAAGACCCTCTGCAGCCGGTACCAGAGCTCTGGCGTCAAAAGCTATGGGTGGAACCTCTACCCCGTAATATGAACCCGACCTCCATCCTGGCCGTAGACTAGCACGCGCCGCGGCCCTTCATACGCGACACTCCGATCGTCCTGGTGTTTTCTACGTGGACGTCTCGGGTCCCTCCCCCTCGGGTCACTTCACGGCTGCCGTGATTACAGAGGGCAAACACGTAGATGGCCTCTCCTTTCGAGCAGACACAGTAACGCACGCTGAAGAGGTTGCCATAGCTTTGGCCGCCTCTCACCCTGCCTCACGCACCATCCTGACGGACTCGCGCTCGGCCTGTTCTCAGTACCTTCAGGGTTCCATTGCCCCGCTGGCGGCTAGCCTACTACAGGCAGCCTCTTGGCGCTTTAACCCTCATCCCATTCGTATAGTCTGGACCCCAGGCCACTCGGGCCTGCCCGGCAACGAGGCGGCAAATGCCGCTGCCCGCGCTTCTCCTTCCGGGCCGTTGCCCCTCCATGTCCCGAGACGGAATCTGGCAATACCAACCTGACGCGCTTTCGCGAAATTTTGGCTTATTACCGGGCTTCGCGCCGCCTCTACCCGGACCCCGCACGCGGTTTGGAGAAAGCGGCGAACGACTGCTACGCCGCCTGCAGACGAACACCTTTATCAGTCCGGCGGTCGCCAGGCACTTTTTGCCGGAAATCAATGGCACCTGCTCGACCTGTCATGTCCTCCCGACACATATCACGTCGTAGCATCGTGCCCAGTTAATCCCGTCCCTTTCTCATCCCCTTTTCCTATCCATCCAACTATAGAGGCTTGGAGGAGCACCTGCTCGGCTGCTCTACCTTGGCTGCAACGCTCCTTGGTGGAGCGCGCACGGGCAGCTTCCAGCTCCACTGGCGTCCCGGAATAGGGTCTGCCACTCTAGCACGCCGATGGGCCACGTCGGCACTCTCTAGTAGACTTTTTCTGAAATAAATGTTTTTACCAACTACCTACACGAAACGCTGATGGTGCGTCTCATCACATTCAATAGCGTTACAGGACGCGCGCCAAAGCGGATTACTTTGCGTAGTGCTACATGTGCAGAAGTGCTATTTCTGTAGCTTTCCTTTCAGTGCCAAGAAAAGCTGTCGCGAATTATAGCCTACGCTTCCTCTCACCTCTCTCTCTAAGCATTCATCCCCGCGGCATTTACACATGCAATGCGCATGCGGGTCACCTCCACCTCTCTCAGCTCACCTACGCCCCCCTCTCCATCTCCCGTCTCAACGCCGAGGCAGGCAGCGTATACTAGCCAGTTTATTGATTTAAAAAAAATGGCAGATCCCACGTACAGTGGGAATCAATTATATTCGAAGCACGAATGAGAAATATTGATATGTCACTTTAAAATCAGCACCGCGTTACGAAGTGGAGGTAAATGATGCCATACATGACTTCCGTATCATGATTAGCATGTTTAGATGTGTCGTTTACCGTCAACATCTATTCACGTCACGTAATTCCAAAGTTAGTATTTAGCGAAACGGCCGCGAGCAGGCTATGAGCGTGGTATGTTGTCAAGTTCCTACAAGACACGCATGTCAGGATTATCATGTTTGCACCAGTCATATATTTTGTCTTCCATTGACGTCGCGTAACACCAAATTTGGTATATGTGGAGGTAGCGAAAAGGCCACAGCGCATCATAAATGGCCCAATATACTCCAATGTATCGTTGACGCACGCGCACGCTGGGCATAGTGACGCTACGTAGGCAAAACGCGAGCACTTAAGTCTGACGCCAGGCGCGACCAGCGTCTGTCGGCGTGGCCGTTGACGGCAACTAGCGCGAAATGTGACATGCTTTATTTCACGCTGATGGGTTACCCAGACAAAGCTGCGTCTCTGTCTTATCGTGAAGGAGGGATGGCGGACGCGCTGAAACGCGCATGCGTCAAAGCAACGCAGCACGGCGCGTGCCTGCGAGGACCGCCGCCTGGCGTGACAACGCCAGCGTGACGCCACAAGTGACGCTGGCTAGCACGCGTCACGTCGAAATTTGGCGTCTTGACTGTGGCATGCAGTCATGTTCTCACACGATACGTATGTCATGATTATCGTGTTTGCGCCAGTCACAACCTTCGTCATACATTGGCGGCGTGTAATACCGAGTTTCGTACAGGTGAAGCTAGCAAAACGGCCGTGATCGCATCATGCGTTCATGTTGTGACAAGACGCGCATGTCATTTTATGGTTTTGCACCGGTATCATGCCTTCGTCATTCATTGAAGTACAGTAATACTAAGTTTGGTACAAGAGAAGCTAGCAAATCTTCCGCCAGTGCATTATTAGCGTGGCATGAAGTCATGTTATTACATGCCAGGCATCTGATAATTATCATATTTGCACCAGTCCCATACTTTCGCATTCCATTCACATCCGTAATACGAATTTGGTTCATGAGAAATTAGCGAAATGGCCGCGAGCGCAACGTGAGCATGGCATGTTGTTACATGACACGCATGTCACGATTTTTGTGTTAGTGTCATTCGTTTGTCTTCGCCATGCAATCATGTCATACCATGCAAGTATTGCAACATGTCATGTGAAGCTAGCCACTGGAAGAGTTGCGGTACCATGCAAGTATTGCAACATGTCTTGTGAAGCTAGCCACTGCAAGAGTTACGGTACCATGAAATATAAATCATGACATTCATGGCATACATATCAGGATTTTCATGGTATGACTAGTCAAGTATGTTCTTCATACAGTCATATAAGGCCTTAGCAAGTTTGGTATCGGTATTAGTATCGAAATGGCCAGGAGAGCTAAAAGTTGTAGGCGGCTAGATAGATAGATAGATAGATAGATAGATAGATAGATAGATAGATATAGATAGATAGATAGATAGATAGATAGATAGATAGATAGATAGATAGATAGATAGAGATAGATTGATGATTGATAATGATAGATAGATAGATAGATAGATATAGATAGATAGATATAGATAGATAGATAGATAGAGATATAGATAGATAGATAGTAGATAGATAGATATGATTGATTGATATATAGATAGATAGATAGATAGATAGATAGATAGATAGATACGCTCAATGTCGCCGAAGTTCGCCAAGAAATGCTTCGCATTTTGAACCGAATCCTTGCTATGCACAACCGTTGACTGCTCGCTCTGCACTCCGTATTTTAGGCACTGGATCTTCACATCCTACGTGGTGCCAGTGAAAATGTTCTGCGTTATTGAATTATAAGAATTTGCAGCGTGCGCCTTAACCAAGAGCAGACCGTGGGGTCGCTGCGTATAATTGGACTTTTCTGCCTCTTACTTCCATTAGCAGCGATTGGCATGTTCAAGTATTCGATGCGTCACTGCGTGCTTTGCGCTTCCTCGAGTTTCTCTCCTAATGAGCGCCAGCGTCAACACCGCCAGCGTAAGCGTTAGCGCCAGCGGCGCCATGTGTACACATGGTTTCTTGGAGTAATTGTTTTTCTAGTTGTACTAAACGATTCTTCCCGCTAGTATTAGCTCACTCAATTACTTTAAGATTAGCATAGCTTTTTATTGTACAAAGTCTGCCCTCTCAAAAGCACGTACTCATTCTGTTACTGCTAGCTTTGCACTATAAATCAGATGAATATTCAGAAGCTTCGGGGTTTCTTGATAACCTGCGCCCTTTCCATGGGAAAGCTCGTCATAAGGGGAAAATGTAAGTGTCTCCCTGTTCCTCACAGTGACAAGGCGCAAAAAGGAATGCCCCAGTTGTGCCTTACATGCACCAGATTCTGCAACGTTAAAACAAACCTTTTTAGTGTCCCTTTATACAGAATAAAAGAGACCACATTCCCATTTATTCAAATATTCTTTTTTTTCCTTCCCCATTTGTATCGCATTCTAAATTATCGAATGAAATTTTAGTAGCTTACCCAAATTGTGTGCGCTTCTATGATTCTTAATGTCTGAGCTCCCTACGAATGTCTAAACATCCAAAGAAGGAGAAAAAGAGAGAGATGAAAGCTTGTGAAGAAAAAAAAGTGTAAGCAGGGTTTGTGGCGAGCGGACGTTTCGGCAGGCCGACTAGTGTTTTCGAGCTTAGAACAAGCATGTTCTAGCCCTGAAGAAGACAAAAACGCTTGTCAAGACATCGGCTCTAGCACAATCTCTATTTACGGATGTTTTCGAAAACACCTAAAAATATTAACGAGAAACCCTAAATTGCACCACGCTTGCTGATTATTGACAAATTGCGCAGTCTTTCGAGCTTTCACGTGCAAAACAGTTTGAATGACTCACCTTGTAATAGCAATAATGACAACCAACAGAAAATCAAGCCAAAGATGGTAAAAGATAACCCAATTATAGTAACTGTGATATTGAACTGAATAAAGTAACCTGGACGTAAACACAACTAGGCGCTTGGAGGGACCCAGCCTGCAACATCCGGAAAACGCGCCCGATATATAATGCATATGTATATTTTTCCATGATGCAGTTTTTTTTAGTAGTACCTATTTTCGTGCTCGCTTTGTACTGTTCTATCATATATAGTGTCGGTCATTTTAGAAGTTCTCTTCATCCTTCAGCCTACCTCACGAATAAACAAAATTTAAGGACTCGTCTTTTTTGTTAGACACAATGTTAAAAGGTAACTAAAGTGAAGCAACAAATTTGAGTCAGAGTGAGAGATAAAGTATTACAACGTCTAAAACGACAATAATAGCAATAGTAGTGCCCTACTTACCGAAGAAATAATGTGTGTGCTCGAAAACACATGCGCAACGTGTAGGACATTCGCAAAATGATCCCGATGGCGTTAGACTCACCGCCTACTTTTAATCACTAGAAATCGAACTAGCTCAGCTAAATAAATAACTTTCTGTGCATCAAGAGACGTAGTAAAACGCTGCTCCATCGTTCCTCATTGATTCATGAAAAAAAAACACCGGGCGATCCTATAAGGAATGATGCGAGTGGCGCCAAAGTTCAACTTTCGCCTGGTTAAACTGGACAGGTCGAACAGAATAAAAAGTTGGGCGAGTTGGTGTATATTCATATTAAAAGAAAAGCGGCGCACAAAAAGACGGAGACAAAGAAGAGAACCACACACAGCGCTGCACTCACAACTGAAAGTTTAATCCGAGCAACAAGAAATTAAAAAGTAATGGCCGCGCATGACAAGGGAGGTACAACGAGATTAAGTGATACGCTCATCAATAAAAGTGAACTCTTTTTTGTGCAATGTAACCGAGGTCTGGCCTACGCAAGCATCACGTGACTTGTTATTATGATAGGCTTCCGACACCTCACGGGTGAATTGATCGTGGTGCTTAAAAATAATAACAGTGTTAGACAGAACAGGTGTGCACCCACACGTGGCACAATGCGAAGCCAAATGGGAAAGCGTGCCGTTGTGCAACGAGAGATAGTGCTCCCGCAGCCTTTTATTGATACAGCGGCTCGTCTGTCCCACATAATGAAGGCCACAAGATAAAGGAATGCGGTACACCACCCCCAACGCACAAGGCACATACTTATTTCTATGGTTTACGGCACATTTCTTTACATCTGGCTTGTCCTTCTTGTCTAGCTGATTGCAGCGCTGTGTGTGGTTCTCTTCTTTGTCTCCGTCTTTTTGTGCGCCGCTTTTCTTTTAATATGGACAGGTCGAGCCGTCCAGCCGGTCCCCGTTGAACCAAGCACGCCGGACATCTCGGAGGTCATGGCAGGAATTTTTTTTTAACAGCCGCTGTTGCTGGTGGCATCCACCACTTTTGTTCTGCTGCTACTTGTGTCGGTGGCCGCACAGTAAAGCCGAGCAACGCTGTGTGCGGCAACAGTGGCTTGAAAGGCTCCACTTGAGGCGGGTAACTTGAAGTGGGCTAACGCAAATGGACCACTAAAACATGCTTTTATTTCAAAATAACAATTTTCTTGGCACAGAAGCATCACTACGAGGTTTCAGGAACGCTATCTCAGCGATCAACATTTGCATCATATATGCCTTTAGTGTACTTTTAATGAAAACCAACATTCCATGAGACCTGGAAAGGTGCAGGGTGTGTTGTTTGTTATCCTTTAAGTGTTCTTTTGTATATATTCAGGATAGAAAAATGAATAATCTAAATATAATAAAAAGACAACTTGCTTCCGGGAGGGTGCCAAACTACAGTCTCCGAACAATGTATTCGATCTATAATGCTTATATGCTCTGTATAAGTTTCTTCATTTGTCCTTCAATAGACCCTTTCAAGGTTTACAAACATAGGCTCTCGATGACATTTGGTTTCGTCTACAGATGTGTCTTAATAGCATCGTTGGGCAACAAGAGCTTTAGAAAATAGCCCACTGGTTTTCCACAGTTAACTTGCCTTATTGTGAAAAATAGATTCCTAAAATTTTATTTGGACCTGCATAAAAACTATGAAACATTATTTCATACTTTACGCCAGTTTTTTTTATGTAAAAACGAAACAAAGAGGTTCCTTACCTTTGAAGAAAAATTAAAAATGTGTTTTCAGTTTCGATGTTAGGAGCTGGTAAATGAGGTGACCGCCAGTTTTTTTTTTTTTTTTTTTTGACGTACAGCGCTTATGGCCTTAAAACCATCTATAGTTCTTGTGTATTGCAATCTCGCTCTGTTGGGTTCATTTTTTTCTTGACACATTTTCGCTTTTTCTATTTCCAGATTTTTTTCTTATGACTGTCTCTCTTGTGTCCAATAGACCCATTCCATGTTTGTAAACACAGGTAGGCCGACGTTGACCTTATGGGTAAAAGTGTAGCGATGTCCGACGTAACTTCCGCCATAAGCGCTGAGGATTGCAATGTGCACTAACAAAACGACGTTGTGAGACGCCATAAGCGTTGTGAAAGACATAAGCGCTGAGGGCTGCAATGTGAGCCAACAAACAAAACTAAGTTGTGAGACGCGACTTACATCCAACCATTACGCAGCTCATCGGCATACCGTTTTTTTCCTCGTTGCTTGACTGAGAACAACTTATGCACCATTGAAAACCCAGCAGAAACTGCAGTACGCATAGCGTCTTTCGCCTACCAAGACAGCGCCACTTCATTTTCGTGATGTAAGTCCAGTGGAATTTGTCTATATGTTTTATGTGTTTTCCTGCGTGCGCGAGCACGAAGACTTGGTGGTTGTTCCTAGGTGCGTTAAATGAATAAATATTCATAATTGCTGCAATATTATTATTATTATTTCTTTTTATTATAATGGCATCACCTACGCAGCTACAGTTTCCTTACGCTGCAGCTACAAATCTTGATTGAGAGTTTCTATATTGACATCAATGAAAAAGTGTTTTCACGGCCACACACCAAGTAGCTTCTAGATGTAAATGAAAATGAATATAATCAGCCAATCAGTCTTTCAAAGCCTGACGCTATTCTTATATCGACATCTGTTGTTTGATTGGGCAGTTATTGTGCTGAATAAAGCAGTTTTTTATGGCATTACATAAAAGGTTATGCTTGATTTTACATACATGCGTAACCCCTCCAACCATTTCACTTCTGAAGCGACGTCCCAAAAATACAGTAACCTCCCTGAACGGCGGTTTTATAATTATTTGTGTTAACATTAAAGGTTAGTCCTCTTTCCAGCGGTGCTAGCGTCTGCCTCTTCCTCATGCTTCGCGCTATTGCTGGCTTTCTTGGAGTACTAAGGGACAACTGGCCAAGATTTCAAGTCTTCTTAGTCCGCCTATTTAGAAAAATCAAATCGCGTTCTATAGGTTGACATGTAATTTTGTCCAACTTCCAGTGATTGTCAAGCAACAAACCTCTTAGGCAGATTGTCAGAACGTGAAAAACAGATTTACCATAACCTGAAACAGAAAAAAATATATATTATAGTGACAAACATTACAAAAATATCATTTCTTTTTGTTTTAAAGACGGTAGTCTTTCTTGGGGACCCTCGAAGCAGAAACTTTAGTTTCTCTGTCTGTCTCTTTGTACAATTGCCTGTTTGTCCACCATTACTGCGAACCGGGTATTCTCAACAGCACCAGCTGCTACCCTGAATGACCAACCCCATTCGCAGCGACCACCAATGTTGCCCAAGAATCAGTGTTCATATGTGTGCACTTGTTAATTAAAAAGAAATTATTGCGCATATCTGAGGCACCATCACAACACGTATATATCCTGCATGTTCGTACTTTACTAGAAAACGCATGCATGAGTAATTCTAAGGACTGTAGCGCTTATCACGCTGCGCTAACCATGTAACGCTTGCACGGAAAGGCGAGTGTTTCCAACGCTTTGATAAGGAGACAGGGTGGTGACCCCTACCCGCCGCCTTGCGTTCTACACCTTATATTCTCTGAGACGGGCGCGTGCTCGTCTGAGGGCCACGCGCTTTTTTTCCGTAAAAAACTGGCAGATGGTGCTCATGTCTTATATGTGACGTGACTTGATCCGCTCGTTCACCTATGCTGCACGCTCGAGGCACTCTAATGCAGCGCCTCCGGAATAGCATTCACCGATTTTCTTGCGCAGAACATCAAATAAATATTTCGTTCACTCTCTCCACACGCAAGACTATCGTCTTTCTACGTTTGCAGTACGCATGCAGATACGGCGACATTTTTTTTTACTTGCCAATAGGATATATTAATAAGGTAAGCCGTAGAGGAGGACTCCAAGTTAGCTTCGATTAATTAGGTCTAAATAAAGTGCAGAGAAAATTAAATACGCTGATGTCCTTTGCTACTCTCTCCGATTGAAATTTGGCGGTTGTCATAGAACACAGTCGTACCGACACTTTAGAGCTTACCAGTGCAACAACTGAAGTTCCAAGCTACCTCAGTGGCTCAACAAAACGATGAATGTAGACTCAGTCGCTGTAGTTGTGAACTGTTCGATTTCTGCTCTTTTCTTGGACTATTACGCTGACATCCATTTCTCCCCGGTGTGCCAACAAGACGTCGGGTGAAGACTTTGAGGTCTCGGCGCCTTAAAGGTACGATGTTCCTTTATCAAAGGCTTGGCTAGAATGCAAGCACTACGGTGGTTGGTAGTCTTCGCCATGAGCCTTATGCTCGTCCAAGTGCATCAAGCCACATGAGTGACACTGCAGGACACATTGAAAAGCCTGGGGGCTTACAGGCGCACCAAAATAGCATATAACCGGCACGTTTGCTTTTTCACAACCGCGAAATGGCTCTAGCGAGCACAGCAGCTATGGAAGACAATAATGCTGAGAGCAAGAAGCTTCGCTTAGAAGAGAATCTTTTCGACGATGAAACGTCAATTTATTACGTAAGTGATGAAGAATGCGTGGGCGAAGATGAACCGTTCACTTTGGTTGCGTATAAGAAGAAACGAGCGGAGGGGATCCCAATCGTCTTTCACCCAACAACTGAAGGTGCTAGTTTCTGGAAAGTGAACCCCAATCGAGTGTCAGCCGAAGTAGTTTTCGCTGCTGAAGAAAAAATGCAGTCATGCAGAACGACCAGACATGGAAGCTTCAGTGTCCGCGTTGTTTCCTTAGCTTCAGCCAAGCGTCTTTTGATGCTTTCGAATGTAAGCCGCCTGGAAGTTAAGCCTTTCATCCCCGAGTCATACACTCGGACCGTTGGGAAAGTAAAGCATGTTCCTCTGCAGTATTCAGACGAACAACTCTTAAAGTACTTGAGAAATTCAGGGGTCATATCAGAGCGGTGGCAAATGAAGTATTACCGCCAGAAAGACGGGGCAGTAACGTCGCGTCCACTTCACTCAGTTATTCTGACTTTTCGAGATGACCACCCGATTCCAGGAAGAATCTACTGAGGATTCACCAGTCACCCAGTGGAAGAATATCTTGGTCCAGCACTTCCTTGCAATAACTGCAAGCGAATCGGACACATGGCAAAAAGTTGCCGTGCCACTCGCCGGTGTAAGATCTGCTGAGGAGAACACCACCATAAGGAGTGCAAGTCAGTTCTTCAGCCTAAGTGTGCAAACTGTGCAGGTAATTATGCTGCCTCATATTCAGGCTGCCCGCAAAGTAAAGCTGCTGCAAAAATGCGTCGGCATCAGCTTATCTATGAAAGAAAACCGCGCCACAATGAACCCTTTCTAGTCCTTGAGATTGTTCATCCTGTACGTGATCTACCTCAGCGCACACCGCAACAACAGCCGACAAACACGCCAAGAGAGCCGCCAAGAAAACCACCAAGAGCACACCCGAGAGACCACTCACGAGAAATACATTTAAGTAAAACAACCTACGTGTCAACGCTGCGAACTTCCACGCGACCTCAGCCACAAAGTAGCAGAAGTTACAGCGCCAGTGTTAGCTTCAGCTACAACATCGAAGCGTCACGTCATTCTCAACAGGCCTCAAAAGCTGAACCATTAAATCGGGACCGTGCCTCTACATCATTCATGCAATTGATTCTACAAATGCTTTTCGCAGCACTTAAGGCAATCGTGTCTCCTCTACCGGAAGCAAACAACCTGCCAGAAGTAGAAGCCATGCTGCCTCTGGAAGCACTATTGTGTCAACAAACCGGGTCAAACCTGCGACAAGTAGCATACGAATAAGTGATATAAAAATGTCTCCATATACCAGTGAATCATCTGCTGACCCGCAGGTCGCGGGTTCGAATCCCGGCAGCAGCAGCTGCATTTCCGATGGAGGCGGAAATGTTGTAGGGCCGTGTGCTCAGATTTTGGTGCAAGTTAAAGAACTCCAGGTGGGCGAAATTTCCGGAGCCCTCCACTACGGCGTCCCTCATAATCAACGGGTGGTTTTGGGACGTTGAACCCCACATATCAATCAATCAATAGTAGTGAAATGCCAATAGTCTTCGAAGGAAGAAGTGTCCTGACTTACATAAACTTCTTTTGCAATATAACTTTCCAATACTTTGCATCCAAGAGGCAGGAATGAATGATGATTTCCGCCTCTCTAACTACGTGATATACAAGTCATCTCGTCGAAGTGGTCCTATCAGAGTGCATTAGGCTTGGCAGCAACGCTTCGATGGCCAACGCTTACATGCCCCGCCTGTTTTTTTTTTTTTTGTGCAGATGCTCAACATGGCTTACTCCTCGCCTGTTCTGCTGGTCAACCGTGTGCTGCTGGCGAAAGTGCGGTGCTGCCGTCTTTGGAAATGCCATGCAGCGTCGACAGTCCCGCCACGGACCAGGTCATTTCACAGTTCCCGGATTCCACACCCTTCAACAGTCGTCACGACAACACGACGAGCGTAATCGAGCCACCTTATCAACTTTTCGCGCACCATCCACCAGCTCGTGGCACCCAGCTGATCCTGACGCCACCGACCAGCACTAAAAAGTCTTGCATCGACCGCGCGCGCACCAGTGGGCTTGGCAGCAACGCTTCGATGGCCAACGCTTACACGCCCCGCCTATTTCTTGTGGAGGTAAATAATCGCTATTTCTTGTGTGCATCGCTTACTTCTTATATGGCATTGATTGTGCTGCCAGGCCCCACTTGTTGTGCGAGAATTTCCTATGAATGCGCGTCTGTTGTCTTAGAACTGTTGCTTTTGGCTGGCGACATTGAGGAAAACCGTTCCCCTTACCCGTGCGTCTCTTTCGGAAGCAACCTCTGACAATTTACAAGCCTTGCGAGATCTCAAAACAGTTCAAGGTGAGCTTTTAACTGAGATGAAGTCTCTCCATACCAAACTGGCACAAAAAAAGAAACGCTCGGTACTATCACTGAAAGACTTGGAAAAATTGAGATAGACTGCGCATCCCTCCTTTCCCCTAAGAATGTCATTAAGGAAGTACAGGCAATCGTGACGCAGAACTCGCATGAAATCGCTAGTCTTACAGCTAGAGTAGATGATTCTGAGGATCGCACCCGCAGATGGAATCTTGTATTTTTTGGTCTGAAGGACAGCGCTAATGGGCTCAGTCAGAACAATAAGTAATTGATGCAAGCAGTGAAAACCTTGGCGTTCCGTTAGCACCAAAAGGCATTGAAAGGGCTCACAGAATAGGCCGTTTTAACCCTGCCAAGACCAGACCCATAATCGTACGCTTTGCAAATTGGAAAGACAAAGATGGTTTACCATCATGCTCCAAAAACCTCCGAGGATATGCATACAACATTAGCAAAGATTTTTCCCCGGACAAACGCCTCGCACGAAAAAAATTGACCGAGTTTGCCAAAACAAAAATAAACCGATAAAACTTCGCTACAACAAGCTTGTCATCGATGGCATCACGTATGTGTATGAAGAAATCTTGGAAAGCGTCATCCCGCGACCATCGTAGTTAACCCCGAGTTCACGTCACGATCTGCAGTGTTACGAGCAGGTTACGGAATCACGGGGGCCTTGCACTCCCTTACGTTTTGCTGCTAACACTTTTCCCGTTCAACTCATTTACACCAATGTAAAAAGTATCATACCTAAAGGAGACCAATTACTACACATAATAGAAACTACCGTATGTGATTGCGTCGTACTAACCGAAACTTAGTTGAATCCAGATATTCTTGACCACGAATTACTCGACTGTGCTCATTCTTTTTCTTTTTACCGATGTGATCGAACAGCCCGCCAAGGGGGCGGCGTATTTCTGGCTATCACGAAAACCCTAGCATCACAGTGTGTTCATGTTCCTTCAGACCTGGAGATAGTATGGGCCATTATCCAATTCTCCCATCAAAAAGTTGTTGTCGGTGTATGCTATCGTCCTCCTGCATCATCCCCGTCCTTTATCAATGAACTACACGACGCTATCAACATTGTTAAGTCTCGCCACCCGTCGATTCCTTTGCTTCTATTAGGCGATTTTAATATTCCAAACATTTCCTGGGCACTGAATCACCTACCATCAGCCCCTTTTCCACATTCACAAATGATTTCTTAAATTTGTGTCCTGTTTTTTCCTTGTCACAATCAGTAAAACAACCTACCAGAACTACTGCGTCGGTAGCTAACACACTAGACCTTGTGCTTTCGTCCCACTCCGATTTTGTTTCGAACATTACCCATCTGCCAGGTTTAAGCGATCATACTCTGCTGTCGTTCAACATCAACGCATCCTGTCCCAAGCGTGTAAAAACGGTTAAAACAATTCATGACTACGGTAAAGCCGATTTTGTCGCCACTAATAATGAACTTTGCACATTTCTTGATAGTTTCCTCTCCACGTTTGATTGTCGTAGTGTTCAAACTATCTGGGACGTTTTTGTAGATAAGGTGAAACAACTAACAAATAAACACATTCCTGTTCGCACTATTACAACCAAATAAAATGCACCATGGTTCAATATACAGATTAAGCGTCTCCTAAACAAAAAGCATCGTATTTACAAAGCCGCGAAAAAATCCTCCTGCATCGTTCGATGGGACGATTACAAAAAAGCCTCCAAGAGTACACCACCGCACTGAAAAATGCGAAATATTGCTATTTTAACACCACGCTTCCGAATATGTTACTAATTGATCCTAAGAAATATTGGCGCGTTATTAACCCCAAAGATAGCGAAATGTTAACCTTGATTGACAGTGCTGGAAACACCATTCCCCCCCATTTGTGTGCAGAAGCCCTTAATGATGCATTTTTCAGAAATTTCTCAGCAACTACAGACGCCCCTGTTCTGACCACCCCCCATTGTGACTACCCACCTATGCCTTCTATTATTAATGACTACGTTGGTGTTGAAAGTGTAATCAAGTCCTTAAAGCCTTCCTCGTCTCCTGTATGTGATACGATCAGTCCTAAATTTTTGAAAACACCAGCTCTTATTGTTCCGTCATACTAACGAAGACATTCGAACAATCGCTTCATGAAGGCTGTCTCCCCGTCGACTTTAAGATTGCAAAGGTAACTGCACTGTTTAAAACTGGTAACAAACATTCACCGTCTAACTACCGACCTATCTCGCTAACCAGCATACCTTGTAAAATACTATAACACATATTATATTCCAAACTGGCAGGTTTTCTCGAATCTAACTCGTTTTTTCTAAGTGTCAACACGGTTTCAGAAAAAAACTATTCATGCGAGACTCAACTTGCATCTTTCACCATGGATTAAACATCATTCTTGATCATTCATCTATCGCTGATTGCATTTTTTTAGACTTTTCTAAAGCTTTCGATAAAGTATGTCACAAGTTGTTACTTCACAAACCACAAATCTTAATCTTGAGCCGAAACTTTTATTTTGGCTTGAATGTTTCCTTTCTAACCGCGCTCAGTTTGTTTTAGCTAACGATAACGTCTCACACCGACCGAACGTCTCTTCTGCAGTCCCTCAATGATCTGTCCTGGCTCCCCTGCTCTTTCTTATTTACATTAACGACTTACCTTTATCTGTTACTTCTCACATTCACTTGTTTGCCGATGACTGCGTCCTCTTTCGGGAAATATCTAATGACAATGACCTATTAACCCTTGAATCCGTTCTTAACACTATTTCTGTGTGGTGTAAAACATAAGTAATGGAACTCAACACTAGGAATGCAAGTTCCTTCGCGTATCTAGAATTAACCGTAAATTGCCCACTTACTCTCTGAACGATGCTCCACTGGAATCTGTCAGCACTTACAAATATCTCTGAAAACATATTACTACCGACCTCACTTGGTCCGTGCATACCACGTACGTAATTAATAACACTAATCGCATGCTCGGCTACGTACGTCAAAATTTCTCACAGGCTCCTTCAACACTAAAACTAACTCTATACAAGACGCTTATCCGCTCCAAACTGAAGTATGCTGCATCAGTTTGGGATCCTAACCAAGAAAATCTAATACACTCACTTGAAATAGTTCAAATACCTCTGTTCGTTTTATACTCTCTAACTACAACCGGACTGCCAGCATAAGCACTATGAAATCCAGCCTCGGATTACCTTCCTTATCATCTCGTAGGAAAATCCTTCGCCTTTGTCTTTCCATAAGCTTTTCTATCACAGCCAGCTACGAAACGAAATCGTTCTGCCTCCTCGGTACATTTTAGCTCGCATAAATCATGTCTATAAGTCGGCTTGCCGTCCTGCAGAACTAACTCATTTTCCCAGTCATTCATACCGCGTACATCACAGGAATGGAACCACCTATCCGCACTGACGGCAACAATCTCGGACCACCAACTTTTTAAAACTGCTTTAGCTAACATTGTATAACGTGTCAAACCTGCGACAAGTAACATATCAATAAGCGATAAAAAATGTCTCCATATACCAGTGAAATGCCAATAGTCTTCGAAGGAAGAAGTGTGCTGACTTCCATAAACTTCTTTTGCAATAAAACTTTCCAATAGTTTGCATCGAAGAGGCAAGAATGAATCATGATTTACGCCTCAATAACTACGTGATATCAAGTCATCTCGTCCAAGTGGTCCTAGCAGAGTGCATTGGGCTTGGAAGCAGAGTTTAGTGGCTTGGCAGCAACGGTTTCGATGGCCAACGCTTACACGCCCCACCTGTTTTTGTGCAGGTGCTCAACATAGCCTCTCCTCCTCGCCTGTCTGGCTGGTCAACCGTCTGCTGCTGGCGAAAGTGTGGTGCTGCCGTGTTTGGAAATGCCATGCAGCGTCGACAGTCCCGCCCCGGTCCGGCCATTCACAGTTTCCAATATTCCGCACCTTCAACAGTCGTCTCGACAACACGACGAGCGTAATCGAGCCACCTTATCAACTTTTGTGCACCGTCTACCAGCTCGTGCACCCAGCTTATCCTGACGTCACCGACCAGCACTAAAAAGTCTTGCATCGGACCGCGCGCACACCAGTGGGCTTGGGCAGCAACGCTTCGATGGCCAACACTTACACTCCGCCCGCCTGTTTCTTGTGCAGGTAAAGAATCGCTATTCTTTGTTTGCATCGCGTACTCGTTATATGCATTGATTGTGTTGCCAAGCCCCACTTGTTGTGCGAGAATTTCCTAGGAATGTTGGTCTGTTGTCCTTAAAACTGTTGCTTTTAGCTGGCGACATTGAAGAAAAACCGTGATCCCCTTACCCGTTCGTCTTTTTCGGAAGCAACCTCTGACATTTTCCAAGCTTTGCGAGATCTCCGAACAGTTCAAGCTGCGCTTTTAACTGATATGAAGTCTCCCCATACCGAACTGGCACAAAAAGAAGAAATGCTTGGTACTATCACTGAAAGACTAGGAAAAATTGAGATAGACTGCGCATCCCTCTTTTTACCCAAGAATGACATTAAGGAAGTACAGGCAATCGTGACACAGAACTCGCGTGAAACTGCTAGTCTTACAGCTAGAGTTGATAATTCTTAGGATCGCGCCCGCCGATCCAGTCTTGTATTTTTTGGTCTGAAGGACAGCGCTAATGGGCTCAGTCAGAACAATAAGCAGTTGACGTATGCAGTGAAAACCTTGGCGTTCGTTAGCACCAAAAGCCATTGAAAGGGCTTGACAGAATATGCCGTTTCAACCCTGCCAAGACCAGACCCATAATCGTACGCTTTGCAAATTGGAAAGACAAAGATTATGTACTATCATGCTCCAAAAACTTCCGAGGGTATGCATACAGCATCAGAAGGATTTATTACTTGACAAAACGCCTCGCACGAAAAAAATTGGCCGAGTTTGCCAAAACAAAAAATAACCTTTAAAACTTCGTTACAACAAGCTAGTCATCGTAGCATCACGTATGTAGTACGACGAAATCTTGGAAGCGTCATCCCGCGACCATCATAGCTAACCCGAAGTTCACGTCACGATCTGCAGTGTTTCCGAGCAGTTTTTGGAATCACTGGTGCCTTGCACGCCCTTACGTTCTGCTGCTAAGACTTTTCCCGTTGCAACTCATTACACCAATGTAAGAGTCTCAAACCCCGCCAATGTAAGAAGTCTAAAAAGCCCGCAGGGGCGCCTGCGCAAGTAGGCGTTTGGTGTGTAGCGACACCACGGACCCGACTAACGGGGGAGGTTTTGACTCCCTCCACGCCTAGCCGTGCGTGGCTTTGCCGTGTCCGGGGAAAAGGGGGAGTCCTGGGGGTTGAGCCGACGCTGGTGGATTGGACCTATAAGGCCCCCCGGCAGAGGCAACACACCCCTTTGGCCCCGGCTTCACGTAGACGGCACCTCTGGGCTGACCCACCAGGGGAAATCGGCAGTCGCCTTTTCCTATCTCTTTCTCCCTACATCTTCGTCTTTATCTCTTAATGTTTATCTTGTCCCTGTCTTCTACTCCCTTCCGTTTACTTGCAAATTTCCTGGCGCTAGGGTTAACCCTGGCAAATAGCCTACCTTGGTCTAGCGCATTGGGTTATAGTGGCGTTGTACGGCTGGCGTCTGCAGGTTTCAGCATCCGCAAACATTGTAGCGTCCCCTCGTTGGGCTCCGTGGTGGGTGGCCGCCAACGCTGGCTGAACAACATACAATTAGCATGCAGAAAGCATTCCCTTTACTCAGTGATCGTGCTTCCTCAAAGCGGGTACGCACCGAAGACATCAAATTTGTTCAATCCGGCCAAGACAAGTGTTTCCTCATTTCCACGTTATACACTGCGAAAAAAACTAACAAACAAGCCAGAACTGTATCCCCCTTCGTAGTTTCTAGATGCTTAACCGAAACGCTCGGTGCCGGGTACAAGGTTACCAAAATGGCCAGTGGATATCTACTCCTTGAAATACGTGACAAAGACCAATTCGATAACTGAACACCATCACAACGTTTGGAGACACACCCATCAGTATTACGCCACACAGGTCCATGACTCATCTCGCGGGGTCGTATCGGACGCAGATTTGCTTGACCTGACCGAAGCTGAACTTCTGGAAGGATAGAAGAGCCATAACGTGACAAACGTACAGCGTATTAAGATAAGAAGAGATCAAAAAAATACCAACCAAACACTTAGTACTAGACCTTTGCTTCGAGCGATTTGCCGGAAAACCATTCAGTCTGGGTATACAAAGACATCTGTGAGGCCATATATTCCCAACCCCCGCCGTTGCTTCCAATGTCAGAGATATGGCCACGGCTCGCAAAGCTGTCGTGGCCGGAAAACTTGTGCTCTGTGTGGAGTCGTGGGCCATGCGTCCGACAACTGCGAAGCACCTGCACACTGTGTGAATTGTGGTGGTAGTCATGCCGCGTACTCACGTTCCTGTTCTTTCTGGAAAAAAGAAAAAGAGATCATCACTTTAAAAATAAAAGAAAAAATTACATTTAAAGAAGCAAGAAAAAGAGTCTCGTCATTTTATGGCCCCACATATGCTGATGCGGCGTGCCAGGGGGCAGTGTCGCACCAGCCCTCGCCACTCTTTCGGCTGCGCAAGCGAGCCATTGGCTGTGGCACCTGCCCCCAAGGCGGCAGTAGTTAAGTCTACTCCGCCTACTATCGAACAGAGACCAGGGACTCCAGGGTCCTCGGGTCTCAAGGCCTCACCTCGCCAGGCGAGGCCCAAGCTTCGAAAAACCAGCTCGCATGAGCGGGCATCCAGTGCCTCCGAGGAGGCAATGGATACGGCGGCACTCCTGGTGCCAAAAGAGCGGCGCGGCTCTCTGGAGCGCGCCAAGAAAACTAAAAGCTCATAACAGGGCCTGATAATAGCCCTGCTACTTGAGCTCGACCTTTCAGCCTAAACAAGTCACTCCCTTAACGTACACACAGCACTACTTTACTTCCAATATGGAAACACAATTATACATTGGAACGTCAGAGGCCTGCTTAAAACCTCGACGACGTCCAAGAGCTTTTATACAAACATTCACCTCAAGTGCTGTGTGTACAGGAAACACATCTGAAATCCTCCGATACAAATTTTTTACGTGCTTACGTCATATACCGAAAGGACCGAGATGATGCTGTGGCGTCATCCGGTGGCGTAGCCATTATTATTAACCAAGGAGTAGCGTGTACACATTTACCACTCCAGACATCCCTTGAGGCGGTGGCTGTTCGAGCGGTACTTTTAAACAAACTCGTCACCATCTGCTCTTTGTATGTACCTCCCCACCACCGTCTTGAAAGACGTGAATTGCAGTCTTTAATAGATGAACTGCCTGAACCCTATTTGCTTCTTGGGGACCTAAATGCACATAGTGGACTGTGGGGCGATTCTCGCTCTGATGCACGAGGTCGTCTCATTGAACAATTTCTCTTCTCTTCCGGTGCCTGTTTCTTGAATAGGAAAGAGCCAACATACTATAACGTTGCCAACAAAACTTACTCGTCTATCGACCTCAGCATCGTATCACCTTCATTCCTATCCCTACTCAAATGGAAAACCATAAATAATCTATATGGTGTGACCATTTTCGTGTAGTGCTGAGTTCACAAACAACATATGAAGGTCCCCTACACGTTCCCAAATGGCTGATAAACAAAGCAGGCTGGGAACCGTTCCATAACAATACACGTTTGAGTTGGACAGACATATGTAGGTTAAACATAGATGAACCTGTGCAGTATTTCACAGCGTTTCTAACTGACGCAGCAGCCAGGTGCATACCGCAAACATCTGGAATGCCCGGCAAACGACACGTCCCATGGTGGAACACGGAGTGTCGTAATGCGCGAAAGGAACAGAACAGGGCATGGAGATTGCTGCGGAACTCGCCAACAGCGGAAAACCTTGAGAGCTTTAAGAAAATAAAATCTCGAGGCAGGAGAACGCGTCGGCAGGCCAGAAGAGAAAGTTGGCACAAGTTTTTATCAGGAATAAATTCGTATACACAAGAGGCCAAAGTCTGGAACATGGTTCGTAGGGTAGCAGGAAGAAAAGTACACTCACTCCCACTCGTAAACACTCAGGGTGATACCTTGGAAGATCAGGCGAACTTCCTCGGTGCACACTTTGAACGGGTATCCAGCTCGTCCCACTATACTGACACTTTCCAAAAATACAGAACAAGAATAGAAAAGCAGAAACTCGAACACAAATCTACCAGATACGAGGCATATAACCAAGCTTTCAGTCTAGCTGAGCTCCGAACATCTCTAAACTCCTGCAGTACTTCTGCCCCAGGTTCTGACCGTGTGATGTATGAAATGTTGGAAAACCTGCAGCTCAAAACGCGAAAAACTTTACTCTCTCTATACAATGCTATCTGGCTTTCTGGCATCATCCCTGCTTCCTGGAAAGAGGCTATTGTTATCCCTATTTTGAAACAGGGCAAGGACCCTTCCTCAGTTTCAAGTTATAGGCCCATTGCACTAACCAGCTGCCTTTGTAAACGTTTTGAAAAAAATGATAAACAGCCGACTTTTATATTTCCTTGAAACACACAATCTGCTTGACCCGTTTTAGTGCGGGTTTCGAAAAAATAGATCCACCACAGACCACCTTGTTCATATCGAGGAACAGATCAGAGGCGCCTTCGTCCATAAACAATATTTTCTCTCTGTGTTCCTCGATATTGAAAAGGCTTATGATACAACATGGCGTTTTGGAATTCTAAGAGACCTGTCCCACCTTGGTGTGCGCGGAAAAATGTTTCACATAATCGAAAGTTACCTGTCAAACCGCACATTCCGTGTCCGTGTGGGCAGTGTTCTCTCCCAAACATTTGTCCAGGAAAGAGGCGTGCCACAAGGTGGTGTACTTAGTTGCACACTTTTTAGTATCAAAATGAATTCCTTGCACTTGTCCATCCCCCGCAATATGTTCTATTGTACATATGTCGACGACGTTCAGCTTGGCTTCAAGTCATGCAACTTGGCAATGTGTGAACGGCAGGTACAGATTGGGTTTAAATAAGGCCTCCAAATGGGCAGATGAAAACGGATTTCGACTTAACCCACAAAAAAGCACGTGTGTCTTGTTCTCTCGAAAGAGAGGCATGCACTCGGAACCTGACATTCGACTGAACGGGCAACGTCTGTCCGTCAAAGCCGAGCATAAATTCTTAGGCTTAATCTTTGACAACAAGTTAACTTTTGTACCCCACATAAAGTATTTAAACACAAAATGTTTAAAAGCCTTGAATGTTATAAAAGTGTTGTCACGTACTACGTGGGGTAGTGACAGGCAATGCCTCATGAACCTGTATAGAAGCCTTATTCGCACCCGCTTAGATTATGGGGCCATTGTTTATCAGTCTGCGACTGAAAGTGCTTTGAAGATGTTAGATCCCGTGCACCATTCGGGCATCCGCCTTTCTACGGGTGCTTTTCGCACCAGCCCGTAGAAAGCCTTTACGTTGAGTCTAATGAGTGGTCGCTTCATCTGCAAAGAACCTACACGTCCTTTGTATATTTTCTTAAGGTGAAAGCAGACAAGAGGCACCCCTCATACTCTACTATTATTGACTTATCGAGCTCCATTCTTTTTCAAAACAGGCCTTCAATGAGGCAGCCCTTCTCAGTTCGTCTGAAGGGTCTAGCTGAGGACACTGGAGTGTCACTAGAACACAGTTTAATGGCTCCTGTAGCATACCCGCCACCGTGGCAGTGGCAGACTATAGATTGTGATGTGTCTTTCCTAGAAGTTACTAAACATGCGCCTATTGCCCATATTCGAACATACTTCTTGGAACTTCAACACAAATACACACGTCCTGAGTTTTTACAGATGCCTCTAAGTCTAACTCCTCTGTGTCCTACGCTGCTGTTGGCCCTTCCTTTTCGGATGCTGGCCCTCTACATCCAGGCACAAGTATCTTCACAGCGGAAGCTTACGCGATACTTGTGGCAGCTAAACACATCAAACAATCACAAATACAAACAGCAGTAATTTATACAGGCTCCCTCAGTGTGGTAACGGCTCTGCACAGTCTTAAAAAACAAAAAAACCCTGTCCTCGTTTCACATTACTCCATTTTATGCACACTCTACACACTCAACCAACATGATGTAGTGTGCTGGGTGCCAGGGCACCGTAAGATTCAAGGCAACGTGAGGGCGGATCAGCTCGCTGCATCCGTCCACAAAGCACTGCCCCTACACCCATATCAATCCTGGCCCTTGATCTTAAGCAGTCTCTCAAACGAAACCTCAGGGTATACTGGCAGAGCAAGTGGGATACACACACACAAAACAAACGACACGTTATTAAGCCACATTTTGGTCATTGGCTGCCCGTATCGAAATCGCGTCATACAGAGGTAATACTAACGAGACTCAGGATAGGACACACATACACGACACACACATATCTTTTGTCTGGTGGCGATCCACCATTGTGTGACAGATGTGGTGAAGCATTGACAGTCCTTCACATGTTAATCCAGTGCAAACACTTAGAAACTCTAAGAAAACGACATTTTCCATTACCCTACCGACAGCATATACCTTTACACCCTGCAATGTTCGTCGGTAGGGAACCGCTTTTTAGTCATGAGAATACCTTAGTAACCTGCGCTTCGCCGATGACATTGCATTGCTGAGTAACTCGGGGGACGAATTGCAACTCATGATTACGGAGTTAGACAAGGAGAGCAGAAAAGTGGGTCTTAAAATTAATCTGCAGAAAACGAAAGTAATGTACAACAACCTCGGCAAAGAGCAGCGCTTCGAGATAGGTAATAGTGCACTTGAAGTTGTAAAAGACAATGTCTACTTAGGGCAGGTAATAACCGCAGAGCCGAACCACGAGATTGAAGTAACTAGAAGAATAAGAATGGGGTGGAGCACATTCGGCAAGCACTCTCAAATTATGACAGGTAGATTGCCACTATCCCTCAAGAGGAAGGTATATAACAGCTGTATCTTGCCGGTACTTAGCTACGGAGCAGAAACCTGGAGACTTACAAAGAGGGTTCAGCTTAAATTGAGGACGACGCAGCGAGCAATGGAAAGAAAAATGGTAGGTGTAACCTTAAGAGACAAGAAGAGAGCAGAGTGGATTAGGGAACAAACGGGAGTTAAGGATATCATAGCTGAAATCAAGAAGAAGAATGGACATGGGCAGGGCATGTAGCGCGTAGACAGGATAACCGCTGGTCATTAAGGGTAACTGACTGGATTCCCAGAGAAGGGAAGCGGGTTAGGGGGAGACAGAAGGTTAGGTGGGCAGATGAGATTAAGAAGTTTGCGGGTATAAATTGGAAGCAGCAAGCACAGGACCGGGTTAACTGGCGGAACATGGGAGAGGCCTTTGTCCTGCAGTGGACGTAGTCAGGCTGATGATGATGATGATGATGTTCGTGTACTTGTTGCGTACTATATGTGTAGTATGTGACCATATGTGTATGTGTAGCTATATGGATTACATCAGCACATATTAGGCTTATGGTGTGAGTGAGTAATCCTGAATGGGCTGAGGCGTAAACAATCCGCAAGGTAGCCGTGAAAGTGGGTATGACAACGTACGTCGCGGCAGGCAACTTTTTTAGTTTCGTTTAGTTCCCCTCCAGACAGCGCCAGCTACCACCTACTTCATGGCTATGACGCTTTCACACCTACCAGCTACTTATATAACGTTGAACATCTATCTATCAAAGCTGCACTACGGATTCGGAATGGTTTCGCTGCGATCGAGTGTACGGTTTGGAGGCACATCTCGTGACCTGCGGACCCGTAAGCGCATGGATAACGTCGCTACACTATGTGAATCTGCGAGAAATAAATACAGCAAGCCTAGCATGCAGTCTTCAGGTGAGGGCTCTGCAGAATGCGTGTCTTTCGGAGTGAACGTGGCTTCGCTGACCGAACGAAACGTACTTGTTCCGTCGTTCTCTCTCGCGATGTGTTCACCGCCACAGGTTCGCCTGCTTGTTTTTATAATCATTTCGTTCAATAACAAGCTCAGCGAGACCGTTTTTTGTAACTTTCAGTGCCATGTACTCCTTATCGGTCCAGAATTATTGCATTTGCTAAGCCTACTCGCTTCGCCGGCAGACAGCCATGTTGATTTTCACAAGGAGGAACGTGTTTCTCCGTGGATGAGGGAGCCCCGTTTCTCTATTTGAAGACGAACATTGGGGACATCGCCGTTCCTCCCCAAATCGAGAGAACGTCACCATTTTTTTAGGAGTGTAGTCAAAACAAACTGGTGTCTTTTCAAAAACAAATTGCATGATCTTATTCGTTATTAGATCCCCACCCTAACGGTAACAGAGCTACCACAGACACCAGGGTTAAGTGTGGCACTAAAGCACCTAAAAAATAAAAAAGCAGCATTACTGGTATGCAAACTTATCAAACACAGTGCAAGCGTGGGGTAAGTACCGCGCCTTAAAAAACTGTTCGATTCACTTGCCGCGAAATCCAAACGCAACTTCTTAGCTTTAAAATTACCGAACGTGCTAAACACTACCCCCAAGCAGTTCTTGAAATTTATCAACCCAAGCGCATCTAAAATGTTATCATTCTGTGATGTAAATTATCAACCCATTCCACTACATGATACCGCAGGCGTGTTGAACAGCGTTTTTTGCTCGGTATTCGCCAAAGAGCCTGATAGCGAATCGCCCTACTTGTCCCCGATTGAATATCCGGTAAAGCAGGAAATCACCTTTGAGGCTGCAGGCATCGCTGCCTTAATGGACAGCCTAAAGATGACATCATCAGCTGGCATAGATGGCATCAACACCAAAATACTAAAAAGTTCAAACCCCAGTGTCATTCTCTCTTGCCTAATTCAGCAATCGCTTTCCACTGGTACCCTACCACATGACTGGAAGGTGGGAAAGTTCATCCCAGTGCCCAAAAAAGGTAACCCAGCGTCATCGAGAAATTATCGTCCCATCTCTCTAACGTGTGTATGTTCTAAATTATTAAAGCACATTCTTCATTCACATATTGCGAAGTTTCTTAGCTCTCTTAATTTCTTTCAACCCAGTCAGCATGGCTTCCAGAAGGGCCTTTCCTGTGACCCTCAACTGGCTCTCTTCATTATTGACGTCAGTTCTAGCCTTGATACTAACACTCCCGTTGATGCACTATTTTCGGACTTTGAAAGAGCTTTTAATAAAGTACCCCATAACCACCTATTCCTAAAGCTGTCTCGCCTAAACCTTCATCATTATGGTTTTCACTGGATACGAGATTTTGTGTGTAACAGTCAGCAATTTGTTACGTTAACGAACGCTCCTCTTCTCTCACGCCTGTTACATCCGGGGTTCCTCAGGAACGGTCCTCGGACCCCTGCTCTTTCTCATATACATTAGCGATCTTCCAAGTAACATTTCTTTCGGGATACGATTGTTTGAAGACGACTGCGAGCTATACCGCCATATTAACAACAATAGCGATGTTTTATCCCTACAATCTGACCTCAGTGCAAATCGAAAATTGGTGCCGCAAGTAGCTTATGCCATAAACGCATCAAATCCTCTCTTCTTACTTTTCATCAAAGAAGTCATACCCGGCTCGCGATTATATAATAAGTGGCTCTTTAATATCCCCTGTTAACTCCTACAAGTACTTAGAAATTGACCTCACTTCTGACCTATGATGGCACACCCACATAACCAGCATAACAAATTCTGCTACTCGCATTCTTGATTTCCTGCGGCGTAATATCCAATTAGCACCCCCTCAGTCAAACTTCTAACGTACTCCTGCTTAGTAAGGCCGAAGCTCGAATATGTATGCGTCCTGTGGGACCCATACCAAAAATAATCACGTTGCCATGCTTGAATCAGAAAGAATTGTGCCGTACATTTCATTTTTTCAGGCTATTCCTACAACTTTAGCTCATAGTAACTCAAACCCCAAGCCAACCTTCCCAGCCTTGTATCACGTAGTCGAGTCGCCCGCCTTTCCCTCTTTCATATGTTCTTTCACAAGTCACCCCAAGCCGATCGCATTGCTCCCACACACCGCTACTCAAGCCGGACCAACCACAAAAGGACCGTATACCCCCCTCAAGCCCACAATGTCTCCCATGCCTCCTCATTCTTCAACCAGACATCAAGGGACTTGAATGACCTTCGCACCAAGACATTGTTTCATTCCGACGAAGCCGTCTTCAAACGCATCATGGAAGAAATGCCCACCCATCATGTAGAACCCATATTTGTAGAAATGCCCACCCCTCATGTAAAACCCATATTTTAGGGGCCTTCGAGGTGAGATAAATAAAAAATAAATATATAAATAAATAAAAAATTTGTGCATCAGAACGGACGTTTTTTCCCACGAAGTTCACTCAAGTGATCCGGACTTTCCGGAATTCTTCACTTGCAAAGTATCCTTTGGTGAGCAGTGCATTACAGTGATCAATTTTTATCTACAACCTTCAAGACGCATTTCGGCGGAAGAGCTAACAAATATCTTTATTATTTCAAAATTATATACATATATATGTGGAGACTTCAATGCGCACAACATAATCTGGTGTAGTGATCGATGTGATACTCGTGGGAACGTTGTTCAGTGTGCCGGAGACAAATGCACGTTTGACAATAATAAATGACGGCTCCCCAACTTTTCTCAGAGGGCATAATTACTCGAATTGCATCGATGTAACCATGTGTTCCCAAGATCTAGTAATTGAAGTGGGATGGACAACGGATGTACAAACACGTGGGAGTAAGCATTTTCAGATTCTTATAAATCAACCCTACTAGCGAATTGACGACATCAGGCCCTACAGCAAACTGACGAACTGGAAAGCTTTTCGGTACCACCTAACAAACCAAAATAGTGAACTCACGACAGTTGAAAGCTTTACTGAATTTCTGCAAGATAATGCGAATAAATGTACAAAGAAGGTCCCGATTCCAAAAGACTATGCTGCAGTCGACGGAGTGTATGAACATCTAAGAGCCATCAGGACGACGTTCAGATGGGCATATCGACACAGCGGAAGTTTAGAATCATTCGAAAATCCACAGAAAATCCACAGTGTAATGTGCAGACGACTATAAAATTTAGGTAGACGACGCTGGCATGATTTTTGTGGCACGCTCTCTCCCCACACACTTGTTCCAAGAATTTGGCTTGTTTTTCGAGCATTTAGTGACCCTGTGTCGCAGAGCTTCCCATTTCGTGCTCTTGCTGTAGCCTTGGACAAACGGGAAGATGTGGTAGCTGATGAATTTTGTCAACTTATCAGTAGGACCGCAACATCACAATGTGCTTTATTTGATAATTCTGTCGCGTTAGCCAGCCAGAAAATTATTGCTTGCTTTTTGGCCCAGCATCCTTAACTAAACTCTGTATTTTTGTTAAGTGAGCAGCATTGTGCTACAGCATCATATCAAAAATCGGCCTCTGGACAGGACAGCATTACGTACAGTATGCTGAAGAACCTTGGGCCCACAAGCACATCTATTCTCTTAGATATTTACAATAATCTATGAGTGCGAGAAATTGTACCCGTGTCTTGGAACTTTGCTCGCATCATTCCTATTCAAAATCAGGTAAGACACCCTTGAACGTTGAATCTTTCCGGCCAATTAGTCTGACAAGTTGCCTATGTCAGATAATGAAAAAAAAAAGATTGATGCGCGACTTTATTGGCGGTGCAACAGAACTGGTGTATTCTCCAACTACTTAACAGGTTTTAGGAAAGAGATGCACAATAGACGCAATACTGGACATAGTAGCGTATGTGGAGCATGAACGCGCCTGTGGTAGTTTGACGGTCGCAGTGTTCTTAAACTTCAATAGGGCATTCGACACTGTCAGTCACACTCATGTTTTGCTGAGTATGTTGGAACTCGGACTGTCCGGCAGGTCTTTGCGGTAGATATCTAAATTTTTATCAGGTCGCAAAATATTCATTCAGACGAGCGAAGGAAAGACTGCAGAACACGACTTCCGACAAAGAGAGCCACAAGGAAGCGTACTCAGCCCTTTTCTTTTCAACTTGGTTATCGCTGATTCTGCTAAAAGACTGCCTTCCAGGCTGAAATACTCCTTATATGGAGATGATGTGAGCATTTGGGCATCTGGCACGGACAAACGGTTAATTCAGATTGCATTGCAAGACGGCATGAATATTATGAACAATTTTTAACTGAAAAAGGAATGATTTTATCGCACGCAAAGACATCTGTATTGCTCTTTACCGTGAGAAGTTCAAAAACTTCAATCTAAATTTAGAAGAAGAACCACTAATGATTGTGACACAGCATCGGCTTCTCGGAGTAATACTTGATAGGCAGCTATCATGGGCACCAAACATAAACAAACTCAAAAACGAGGTGAATATGCTAGTGAATATGCTGCGCAGAATTCCTCTGACATCATGGGGCGGATCTGTATCATCCATTCTCACTGTCCACAATGGTTTAATACGACAAAAAGTTGCGTATTCTGCAACAGTGTTACATCGGTCTTTCCCGCACTTCAGAGGAGCCACTTCAAAGATTATTAACTAGGGTCTGTGCGTCTGCATAGGTGTTCCACGAGCGATTTCCAGCAGCCTTGTCATAGCAGAGACTCAACAATCACCCTTTTCAGTCATGAGAACAATCGAAACATGCCGCCATCTTTTTGCTTACAGACGCAACACAAGGACCACCCATTGGCACTGGAGATTTTGTGAAGAGACAAAAGCAATGCTCATAAAGAAATAGAGAGTAATGTATATATATCTCACCAAAAATGAACGTTGGAGCTCTGAAATGGACTCTCCTCCATGGCTGCTTGCAATACCAAGCATCGAATTCTGAGAGGATGACATTATCAGAAAGAGAGACATGTTCATCCAAGCTGCTCAACAAACATCTTCAACATCGGAATTTATTATACCACAGCTCAATATTCAGGAACCAATGAAATTATGTCGCATGACGTCATCTACTACAGCTGAGCTCTTCGCTATTTTGTATGCTCTAAAGTATAGAAACCCGGCAGCCGACACGAGAAAATGGGTGCTTTTCAGTGGCTCACAGGCCGCTATACGATCACTCACCAGTACAAACACGACAGTATTAAGTGATAGTAAGACATACTAAACGCTGAAAAAGCTCACCAAAGCAAACAAGGCGCCACATGAGATCAAACTCCAGTGGATAACTGGCCACTGCAACATTCCTGGAAATACAGCTGCCGATGAAGCAGCACGACAAACACTCATAAAGAGGTTACTGGTTCTTTACCAATTTCGAAAAATGAATTGCGTAGTATTATAAGAACTACGACTTTCAGAATGAGCAAAACTGCTTAGTTTGACCAAAGTAGAAAGAGCTGTGATTTATATCACATTCACCGATTCACCAATTGAGGCTAGGCACCATATACACAAAACTTTTTTTGCCCACAATGGCAGAGCTGAAACTCCTGAATGTGAATGTGGATTCATAGATGCGGACGTATGTCAACTTCTCATAGACTGTCGACATCATGACATGCTGAGACGCCGTCTTAAATGCCGAACTGTAGGCATTACACCGCAGACCGTTTAGCATGAAGAAACTTCTAGGCCCGTGACCAACTGGAGTTTTCACAGTCGCACACTTTAAAATCATTAACACGTTTTTTACAAGACAGCGGAATTGCTGACAAGTACTAAGAAGTAACAAACTTTCATTTGTATAACATGTACTAATTATGTGCCGTATCATGTGACACCCAACATGTGTGTGTAATGAAGTGAATGACGTGTCGACTATTATGTACACACGAGCGAATACATCTTAATAAGGACCAGACGTGTGCTCTGCTGTTGTTTGCTGGTTGGACCGAATATTAACGAGGTACATCATCATAAACTTCATTCATTGACTTTCGAACATTTCTTATCATTTTGTTGTGATATGTGCGTATAAAGTGTCTTTGCTTATCTGTGCCCGAGTGTTATATTTTCCATGCACTTCTTTGTATGTTTTACTTCAAGATACGTGTTAAAACTTCACTCAAGCGCTAAGGAGCAGCAGGCGCCATAATTGTGCGCCAACATCTCCTTATATGTTATATCAATAAAAGAAAGATGAATGTAGAACAAATTGTGGTACTAACGTCTAAGTATCATCTTATAGGAGATAATCTTACAGAAGGGCTATTGGCTTCGAAAATACATGCATTGTTGAAAAGTTGTACAGTTGCCATTCATCGAAGAAGTAGCTTCACAACAGCATTTATTGGATGACTGCGGTTTAGGTATCCTGGCATAAGTTCGTAATGAAACATGCGCCAAAAATAAGAGCTCTCAGAAAGGACACAGGATGAACGCTTTTACGGAAAAAGGCACATTGTACTAGAAACTTATCCACACCATTCTATTTTCACCTCACTCATGTGCCAGCCATCCATATTTGACAACCGCAACACAGATCATGCAGTAAAATCAGCTGTTTTAGTGGAACGCGTTCACGCTTTCATCACTATGTGCCCGACAAAAAAGTCAGTTCACTGAGTTGACATCCTAATGTACAAGAAAACTTGGCGCCATGCGTCCATCTCTACGTGCAAGAAGCTTAAGCAGAAAAGTCCCAACTTTTCGTCATCTATGTGCCCACATCAAGCGACGTTGTTCGTTGCCAGGAAACGCCGTCTTGCTAACTCGAGAGGATCAAATATGAGGTCATGAGGAAAGTAGAAGTGCGCTCAACCCTAGCCTGGGCAACTTCGCAAGCACAAGCCACTCTGTCTTAATGTACCAAACTATATATATTTACGAGGTCGTGAAGTTTATCGAAGCACTCAATTTCGTAGCGATGGCAAACATTCGGTCACTGCACGAACGCTAAATTGCCGCAGATGGAACCTCCGTGACAGCTGGACGTTTCATTCCCCCAGCTAGGGTTCGAAGTCACTTGGAAGTTTGTCGGTGTTTGCTTTGTGGTTATGTTACACTCCGGCCGGTAAAGTTTTATGCTTGTACTTTGGCAAGGCGTTACTTTTATCTACGCAAGAAAGATTTCACTGCAGGCGCAACTGCCTTTTCAATACTCAGATCTCTTTTTTTCTTTTTTTTCTCTCTTCTGGGTAGTGGTGTTTGTCCAATGTCGTTGAGTAATCGCATTGCCTTTCTCCACAAGAGAAAGAGAAACTTTTAGTGGAAGTTATCGTGTCGCACTTACTCAACTTTGCTGGCTTTATGCACGATCGAAATATTTATTATTTATTTATTTATTTACTTGTTTTGAATACCTCAAAGGCCTCAGCTGGGGTATTGCATAAAAGATGGGTAGTGTTGAGTACATAAAAAATTGCAGATCCCACGTCCAGTGGGATTCGTTGATATGCGAAGCATGAAAAAAAATTGTTGATATTTCACTTTAAAATCAGCACAACGTTATGAGGTGGAGGTAAATGATGCCGTACATATCTTCCGAGTCATGATTACCAAGTTTGGATGAGTCGTTTACCTTCGTCATCTATTCACATCACGTGACAACAAATTTAGTATATGTGGAGCTGGCAAAATGGCCGCGAGCACGCTATGAGCGTGGTATGCTGTAATGTTCCTACATGACACGCATGTCAGGATTATAATATTTGCACCATTCATATATGTCGTCATCCTTTGACGTCACGTAACATCGAATTTCGTATTTATGGAGCTCGTGATACGGCCGCGAGCACATCATGAAGGGCACAATTTACTCCAATGTAGGGTTGACGCGCGCGTACGCTGGGCACAGCGACGTTACGTTATCAAAACGCGAGCATTCTATAGTCTGACGACAGGAGCGACCATCACCCGTCGGCACTGCCCGACGGCAACCGGCGCGAAATGCGACATGCTGCATTTCGCGCCGATACCATAGAGTAACATTACTCTATGCCGATGGGTTACCCAGACAACACTGCGCCTCCCTCGTTTCGTGACAAGGAGACGCCGGACGCGCTGAAACGCACAGGCGCCAAAGCAACGCAGCGCGGCGCGCGCCTGCGAGTATATGGCAGGACCGGCTCCTGGCGTGGCAACGCCGGCGTGACGCGACGAAATGAACGCCGACGAGCACGCGCATCACGTCATATCGAAATGTAATGGTGCCTTGACTGTGGCATGTAGTCATGTTCGCACTTGACACGCATCTCATGATTATTATGTTTGCACCAGTAACATACCTTTGTCTTCCATTGGCTTAAAGTTATACCAAATTTGGCATATTTCAAGCTAGCGAAACAGCCTCGAAGGCATCATGAGTGTGGCATGTAGTCATGTTGTTGCATGAGAAGCATGTCGTGATTGTCATGTTTGGATGTGTCATTTACCTATGTCGTTCGTTCACGTCACGTAACACCGAGTTCGGTGCATATGAACCTAGCGAAACGGCCGCGAGCGCATCATGAGCGTAGCATGTAGTCATATTGTTACATGACACGCATCTCATGATTAACATGTTTGCACCAGTCACATACCTTCGTCATTCATTCACGTACCGTAATACCAAATTTGGTCTATGAGACGCTTGGAAATGGCCGTGAGTGCATCGTGAGCGCGGCATGTAGTCATACATGACACGCATGTCATGATTTTCTCGTTAGGGTCTGTCGCTTGTGTTCGCTATACAATAATGGCATACCATACCAGTTTTGCCACATGCCATGTGAACAAAACCAGCGCAAGAGCTGCAGGACCATAAAACGTAAATTATGATAATATTGACACATATGTCATAATTTCATGTTATGAGTAGTGAAATATGATCTTCATACTGTCATGTTATGCAATAAAAAGTTTGGTATCGATACCATTATCGAAACGGCCAGGACAACTAAAAGTCGTAGATGGCTAGATAGATAGATAGATAGATAGATAGATAGATAGATAGATAGATAGATAGATAGATAGATAGATAGATAGATAGATAGATAGATAGATAGATAGATAGATAGATAGATAGATACGCTCAAGGTTGCCAAAGTTCGCTGAAAAATGCTTCGCATTTAAAAAAAGTGACTCGAGGGAAATCTTGAATTGCTGAAGGTTAGAGTGGTTCACGGTAGATGCACGCAGACGGTTCCAGTACCATGCGGGTGAGACAAAAAAGGAGCAAAGGTGGGCAGTGGTTTGCGCTTGTGGAGGGTCTACTGCTTTTGCATGTTTTGCGCGGCTGGATGTGCGATAAACTGGCAGGGTGGCTGGAATTTCGATGGGAGCCTGATGAAACTTTGGAAACAGGCATAATTCGAGATATGAGACATCGTGTCTCTAGATCATACAGGTAAGCCCGGGCTTATAGTTTGGAAACACTGGAATCATAAGAACATTCAGAATATATAAAACGTGCAGCACGGTTTTGGATCGATTCTAGAACGTTGCATAAG
Organism: Rhipicephalus microplus; assembly: GCF_013339725.1. Taxonomy (NCBI): domain Eukaryota; kingdom Metazoa; phylum Arthropoda; class Arachnida; order Ixodida; family Ixodidae; genus Rhipicephalus; species Rhipicephalus microplus. The sequence continues at coordinate 38,307 of NW_023613344.1, forward strand.
TTCGAATAATGAAGATCCCAGATAAATCATGCATATTCAAATTTCGGACGAACAAGATTAGTATACGACATTAGTTTGACTGATGGGCGTGCAAGTCTTAAGTTTCTACGCAGAAAACTCAGAGTGCAGTACGCGGAATTCACTATTTTAGTGACGTGAGGTCACCAGGAAATGTTACTTGAGAATGTTACGCCGAGATACTTGCAGCATTCAGCGGATGAGATCGCGGAGCCGGGAATTGTATATTCTGCTGACTGGTAATTGGGCTGCGATGAAAAGATACCAATGAAGTTTTCTTTACGTTTAAAGACATTAACCACTTATCACACCACGGCGATATAAGGTTGAGGTTGTTTTGTAATGTTTTAACATCTGCCTTGTTTGCTATGGACGGTATACGACGCAGTCGTCTGCAAGGAGGCGAATGCAAATATGTGAGCACTATACGTTATCGTTTCATATACAACTTAGTTTCAGGGCCGATGGTATCCGTATCATTCACGAAGCATTACTCAAACCAAAGCGTGTGTCGCACTGAAGCAGCGTAGAATTCAGAGGTGTTGTAGCTTTTGTTTGCGTGGTACCTGTAAGAAGGAGACACGACGCAGGCGTAAAGACAATGGTCGGCACTGAACTTCTAGCTGTTGATTACATGCTGTCAAGAATGACAAGATGAAGAAAAGAAGAAGAGAAAGAAGTTGTCTTGAATAGGTAATTTAAACGCTGGAATGAGGGAGAAGAGGAGAAAAGAGCGCGTGGGGACACGAGATTGGAACAAGAGGGCGCGGGGCGAGTGAGGAACGTGAGCGCCGGGGCGTGGAGTTTGAGGGGCCAAGGGCTGCGGAAGTTCGGACTGGGTCTCACTCCAGGCTCCAGCCCGAGCACCTGACTCGGCGAGCAGTGCACAGAGCCACTACTGATCCTGGGCTGCAGTTTCCCGCCCGAGCACCGACTGCAGCGAGCAGCCCCGGAATCACCAATGACCCTGGTCTGCAGTGTATCCCGCCCGAGCACCTGTCTCGGCGAGAAACCACTGGAGCTACCGCTGTAGTGGTCCTTCAGCATTGTCGCCACCGTTGAGCTTCGATATGGCGTGTCATCACGCTTGAGAGGGACTCCCAGCGGACCGGAGGCCACGCCACAACTGTAAGCGCGTGAACTACAAAACGCAAACGGTACCGGACGTTGAAACGCGCGTCATAAAGACATTTCCTTTTCTCTGTTTTTTATTGTGTGCGTGTTTTTGTTGTTGTTTTTTGTTTTGTGATTTTTATGGTATTGAAGTGGGAGTGTCGTTTGGTACCATCAGCCTCTATGGCTCATTTTGCTACGCCCTACGAGCGAACCAGGCATCAGCATATACGCGTGACACATGCCGTCCACAGCCATATTATACACGATCGAAAACACAGAACTCGCGTGCACGCGATCTCATTTCAAGATACGTAATTTCCTTTTCCGTAAAAGCCATTAATGGCGAACTCGCACATACGTTTCTGATATCTGCTACAGCTCTTTCATTTCACGTGTTAGCTGATTCTAGGACCGTGTGATATCGATACACCTGTACATAGTGGAGGAGCAGCGACTTCTTTTGCAGTGCGCTCCTAGAAACCTTCACGCTGAAAGTCTTTCTCGCGTCGTAGCTGTGCTTACGCAGTCTGTCATTCAGGCACCGCGTCTCCTTTCTTCTGTCTTCGCGCTCTCAATGCACATTAAAATTGATTGATAGACCTATTTATTTATTTATTGAAAGATCGATTGCTCGATTGATTATAGATTTATTTATTTATTTTTCATTTATTCATTTTTAAGTGAGTGAGTGAGTGAGTGATAGCGGGAATTTTGAATTCTCAATATCATCATGAGAGACACCGTAGTGGAGGGCTCCGGAAATTTTGACTACCTGGGGTTCTTTACGTGCACCCAAATCTGAGCACAAGGGCCTACAACATTTCGCCTCCATTTAAAATGCAGCCGCCGCAGCCAGAATTTCATTCCACAACCTGCGGTTCAGCGGCCAAGTACCTTAGCCAACAGAGCACAGCGGTGGCGCGAAACTGATGAAAATGATGTGCGGCCCGTAGATGTAAATGATCACCTTGACCCAACAGAACAAGAAAATTTTCGCGATGGCCATTTGCCTGAAAAAATAAAAATAAATGACAAGTTTTGTGGACGGATGATTGTCAGATCAAGGCCCCCAAAACAACTGACAGCCGCGTATTCCGAATTCAAGACGAAGCTGACCTAAGCGTATTCTCGAACTAAGCTAATCTCATATCCTGCCGTTACCATGCCTTACATTGATACTGATAACCTTCATTCTTTATCATTTCAGACCTATAATTCAATATTTCATTTTAATGGGCATAGCCTCCGCAACCACTTCAAGGATTTTCACGCCGTTTTTTTTTTCAGTTCACGCTTTCCGTTTCTGATAATCTGTGTTTCAGAGACTTTGCTTACCCACTCTGATGAAAATTCGTTTTGCTTTCCGAACTACAACGCAGAGTACAACCACCGTGCATCCTCATGCCACGGGGGCGCCACGATATTCATATTTAACAATGTTAGCTATAAACGTCGAACAGACTTGGTTCTTGATGTACCCGATTGTGAAGCAGTTTGGATAGAATGTGATAGTCCTGATTTCGATGGCAACTCACGCAAAATAGTGTTCGGTTGCATATACCATTCACCCAGCCCTATGAAAATTTAGCAATGCAAGCTGGTAAGAATACGGGAAAGCAGTGGCGTATACTTGACTCCTTTTTAAATAAAAATAAAGCTGCAGCTTCTATCACAGAAATATGTCACGACGGAAATACCTTTCAAACTTCTAATGTCATTGCAAATGCTTTCAGCCAGTACTTTTCCAGAATAAGCGCTAAATCCGGCCAATCATGTCTCAACGACAAACGGCGTCCATTGCAATCTCTTTTTCTTTTTCCAACCTGCCCAGCTGAAGTCCGGAAGACTATTTTAAGTTTGAAAACAACTAGCGCTGGACTTGACAGCATATACATGAAGGAAATTGTTGATGTCATCGCCCCTATTTAGGCCCATATTGTTAACCTAATCTATACGTACTCTATCTTTCCTTCCAAACTAAAAAAAGCAAGATAGTGCCTGTTCACAAGAAAGGCGATAATTCACCCATAAACAATAATAGGCCCATCGCTATTATTCCTTTTTTCAGTAAGGTTGTTGAAAAATTATATTCTGTCCGCCTTACAAAATACCTCGAAAAATTTCAGCTCTTGTCGCCCCATCAATTTGGATTTTCGTCAAGGGCTTTCCACCAATCTAGCACTAGTTCATCTTACTGAAAATATCAGAAACACGATCGATGACAGAAAATTCTTTGGATCAGTCTTCATTGACTTCAGTCAAACCTTTGATTCTATCGATCATGCTATTCTTTCAAACAAGCTCTCTTCCTATGGTATAACTGGTCCGCCACGAGATTTCATTTCTAGTTACTTACTGAATCGTACACAAGTTGTATCCATTTCAGGTGTACTTTCACGCTCCAAAACTACCAATATAGGGGTGCCACAAGGATCAATATTAGGTCCTCATCTATTTCTCGTTTACATAAATGACCTGACAGACTGTTTATTCCCTCACACAGAATCCTTGCTTTACCGAGACGACACCACCATATTTAGTGCTCACGACTGCATTCCTGCCCTAACCTCCCAACTAAACAGTGATCTTCAGAGCGTCATTATTTGTGCTTTAACAACAAGCTTGTTATTAATCGCTATAAAACAAACTTTGTTATTTTCAGTTCTAGGTCAAAAAGCGAGATAACGCACTCCCGGTGTATGTAATAACTATGAAATATTTCTTTCTGAAAAATGCACCTTTCTCGGTGTTGAACTTGATTGTTTTTTGAACTTCAACCATCATATTGAGTTAATAAAAAAAAACGCCTATGGTATTCGTGTTCTGCCCAGAGCCCGCCAATTTTTTGCACTTCCTACACCATCGACCTGCTCTCTATTTTACCTTCCTTCATAGTCATTTCAACTACTTCATTGAATCTTGGGGACTCACGTATAAAACTTATGTAAGCCCATTAGCGCATATTCAAAACAGGCTCTTCGCATAATAAAGAGCAGTGATTATCATGCCCATTCAGCTCCACTGTTTTCTTCGCTAAATATTCCTCCTATTGCAAATATGATCGTCTTTAACTTAGCTGTAATTGCCTACCGCCTGGTACATAATCCTGATCTTTGATGTATTGTAGGCAATAAAATTACCACTTCTTCTAGTAATACACGTTTCTCTTTTCAAAACAATATTTTATTGCCCAAGGCGCGCACTAATTACGGACTAAAAACAGTGAGCTTCTCCGCCATCAAGGTATGAAACACTCTGCCTTTAGAGACTCAAAGCTCTTCCTCATTAAATGCCTTTAAACATTCAGTTTGCCCTTATCTGAATCCTTTTTAAACTTCTGACTGTCGGTGCCGTTTTTGTCATACATTTTCATGTTTCTTTATTGATTTCTATTATTTTCGTTTCTTTTGAAATATTCTAGTGTTTATTTCTAGCGATTGTTTTGTTTGCACTGTATTAGCTTCACTTTTTAATTCCTTTTCCTGTGTACTTCAATGTCAAATATTCTGTATGTTATTGCATACCATAATGCCTCTTTTATTATTTTGTACGCATATTTATGCTTCTTTTACGTGATCCTGCTCCTGTTTTTATTTTTCTTTGTGTATTTGATAACAAAAGGTCCCATTGCAGGGTTTACACTAAGAACCTTTTTTGTATACCTCTCCCTATATGTAACCCCCACCCAATTACGCTCAATAAACTGAAACTGATAATGAAACTGAAACTCATTAGGATAGGCATTAAAAACTTGTATTTTAAAAATGCCGTGAGCAAAACTTTTTCTATTTATTTAATAATACTGTCAACCCTCGCTTGAGGATCATAACAGGGAGGGAGTACAATAGTACGTACAAACACAAAACCAAAACAACTGGCACTCAAATAGCAATGCACACAAGAAACGAAAATTGGCAGTAGTTCACTTCAACCATGACCAAAATAAGCATCAATTTCTCTGTCAAATGATTGCACATCGGTACTATTAACAGCATGCTGGGGTAAACTGATTCCTTTGTTCTATAGCATCCGTAAAAATGACCGCTGAGAGATGTCAGTGCGAGCGTTGAAAAGTTAATGTCATCACGAAGTGACCTCCGGTTTCGAGACTCTAACAAGCATCTCACTGTAGTAGGGTATTCAGTTCTGTTACAGGTATGTGTTGCCGAACTCATTCTGAAAGATTTACCTAAAGAAAACAGACAAGAAGTTTTAGAGTGTTCCGGCTACAGCGTAGGTGTCATCCTGTATTTGCACACTATTTCCCATACCTTGAAGAAAGTGGCCGAGTGGGCTAACGTACGTCGTTTTTATTACATTGTGAGCTCATTCACACGCTACTAAACGTCTGTCTTAGCTCTCGAGCACCTGTCAACTGTTCAGTTTGCCAGATAAGTCACAGTACGTGCTGTTTTCTCAGCTTAACTGGGGGAGCTTTGCAAGTTGACTTGCCCAAACAATGTAGCTCTCTCAGCCTGTGATAATGAACAGCAGGGGAGATTTGTTGATTGCAAGTGCTGTGTTGTGTACAAGTTTTTTTTATCACACGGCAAGTACTACATAAAGCAGACTAAGCTGCGTCTGAATGGTAGAGTTTGTGAACACAGCTACAGCATCGTAAATATACTTTCAGTAGGAGCTTTTCTCGAAGTGCACTGCAAAGGTCGGGGGCACTCCCCAATTCTATACAGCTGTGTTGCTATTGGTTGGTCGCAGAATCAGCTTACACGTGAAATGTAAGTAGGCGAAGCTATAGCTGATACGGGAAATGTGTTTTAGTTCGCCATCATTTTATTTTATGGAAAATGAAACGAAGTTTCTTAAAATGAAATCACGTGCAAGTTGGGCACATTTTATTCCACGCACTTGTGATGTGGCTGTGAATGGCATGAAATAACCACTTAGAACTTTAGAGCCCATCTTTTTTACGTGTGTGTTGTGGTTTCTTCTTACATGTGCCATGCTAATGCAAGCAGGTAAGTTTGTGTTATGCGGAAGTTAACTGATTTATTCAGCCATTTGTCCTGAAAATTGTGATGAAGCATTTTATTCATTACGCCAAGCAGAAATTCAAGAATTCCGCAATTTTTTCAGGGCATCAAATATAAACGATGCTGTTATGCTCAGTTTTGTCGCTATTGTCACCAATATTGTGTTAACCTAACGCAGTTAACTATGTTCTTGAGTACCTTTCCAACTGTCAACAGACGCACGTATACACCTGGCCCTGTCCAGTGTAGCTTTGCTGGGAAGGTCATGTGATTTTGTTTTTTCAGCTGAATATGACAAATCAAACACCTTCGAGTTAACTATCAGTGGCGTTGTTAATGTAAACCAAGCAAAACACAAAAAACACTAGAGAAGCTTTTTTTTCTGGCAGATATCGCGGAAAATATTCGGCAGATGGCGTATACCATAAGAATCGATGTTATGCGAAGCGAAGCGTTCCGAGGAAAGGTTCCTGCGCCAGAATTTTTTTCATTGAGCGAAACATTACGACGTCAAACTAAAGATATGCATAAGGGTTGTACGCACATATATACGTTCAACAGTGGGCTATATTTTATATAACCAGCGATTTATGGATGCATAAGTATGGAACTATACATAACTAACAGCAACGTGGGTCTTCTCAACACTGAAAACAGTAAGTTACCATGTAGCCCTTAAATACGCGAAGGTGTTATCGCTGCCTTGTGCAACGTAGAGAAACTTTGGTGGATTACACATAATTAAACAATCGACGTTAACCCAACGTGACACTGTATCATAAGAGTGCATATGCAATGTTTATAAATTAGTAACCAACATTTAACCACCATTGAAGTTTCACCAGCATTGCCCCTACATAGGTTCTTTTTTCTGAAACAGTTTCGAAACTTGGAGTGACTGTGTGGTATAATACTTGATTGTCACGCAGAACGCTTGGGGTTGACACCTTCTGTGACCTCGAACTTTATTCCTTAGATCTGTAAGGTCAACACTGCCAATGTAAGTTTTTTAGACTATTTCGCATCAGAATTGCCAATGTCTGTTATCACAGTATATTCGTGTAGACATAAACACCAGTCGCATGCGACACATACCGGCATTACGTGTTCTGTGGTATACGAGTATGAGTCATACGTGCTGGAGGAAAGCGTTTGAGGACTTCTGCGAAAAGAGAGAGAGAGAGAATTATATTAATTAGAAGCTGAAGAGGTTTGCCTGGTTTTTCAACTGACAGGCTACTCCAGTTGCCGGGTGATGACAGTGATATATACAATGATAAACACACAGCACATACAGTTACATACAGGCATAACACTCACATAACACACAAGTCACTCACACACACTGCACTATTTACAAAGTTTCGTTCAAGCCTGTGTCCCATAAGAACGTCACAAGCCCTTTGTAGAGTCTAACGCACTGGAGGTGTTCTGCCATGGGCCTAGAATATTTTTTATCTCCAAATTTGTGTCGTGTTGCATTTTTAAACCCATCTTCAGAGACTGTCTCTCTTATGCGTATTTCGTACCTCACAGAGTACATGATTGATGTCTTCAACGACAATACATTGGGCACAAAATGCTGAGTCGGTCAGTCGAGTTTTGGTCCTGAAGTAGTTCGTATATGCAACGTTTAATTGGATGCGGTGAAAACACGTTTAATCTTGCCTGTTGAGATTTCGCGGCATCCTGAAGTCACACGATGGATTAATCTTGTACAGAGGCCCATACTGTTGGCTACGGTCTGTCCAGAGGGATCGCTGGAGGCACCAGGCTTGTGCCGACGCTAGCGTTACTGCGTCTCACCTTCGAGAAAGGTATCTCGACGATTTTTGCTGAAGTCTCATGTCCAGCTTTGACAGCGTCATCAGCCCAGACGTTGCCTTGTATTCCGCAGTGGGCAGGTATTCACTGCAGAACAATGCGATGATGGAGGTCACAGGCTTTCTTGCATAGGCGTTTGATGTCCATGACAAGTTGGTACTGTTTGCATGGAGATCTCAGCGACTGCAGAGCTGCTCTTGAGTCAGTGAAGATGACCAAGGACTCAGCTGTCTGGTGAATGATATAATTAGAGGCAGCCCACAGTGCAGCCTGTTCAGTGGCTGTAGATGAGGTGCAGTGACGGAGAGTGGCAGAGATGGTTACATTGGCAGATGGAATCCAGACGCCAATGGCGGATGATGGAAACGTAACAGAGCCATCAGTGTAAATATGACGGTGAGCTCTGTAGCAGTTTTCCTAATGCTCTAGAGTGAAATGTCTGAGTGCTGGTTCGGGTGTGCGTCTTTTGCACTTGAACCCAGGCACAAAGGTGACTATGGTCCACGAAGGAGATTTCCACGATGGTTCTGCACGCATTGATGCTCTCGCTACTCTATCTTCTCTTGGGTATACATTTGTAACTTAGCGGTATACATTTGTAACTTAGCGTAAACGGTACAGCCACCAGCATTGCCTGTTAGTAAGCGTAAGATGCTCGCGTATGACGCAACTTTTTCCTTTATATCCGAACGTGGGTAGTCCACGTCATTAGCCGGTTGATTGTCACTCCCAGAAACTTATGATTTGTCACGTACCGAAAGGGAGAATGAGCTACCTTCATTTTGTAGCGTGAGACATCACGCCTCGTAAACGCAATGGCGGCACACTTTTCTGGTGACATCGTTAGACCTCGTTCGAGCAAGAATTTTTTTATGTAGTTGAGAGCATTCTGCAATCTTGCTTGTAAAACAGGTCTGTTGCGACCACTGCTCCATATACAAAGGTCATCTGTGTTAAGTGAGATTTCTACCGATGCTGGGATGCACTTCTCTAGTCCGATGACAGAGATGTTGAATAAGGTCGGACTGAGGACACTGGCCTGGGGAACTCCTTGATGCACTGCGTTGGAGTTGTGTCACCTTCAATTGTGGACATGTAGACTGTCCCCTCTCTGAGGTAATCCTAGATCCAGCGGTACATACGACCTCCTACAGCTAAGCACCTCGGGGCGTGTAGGATAGACTCATGAGTCACGTTAGCAAACACTCCTTTGACGTCGAGGAATACACTGATAGTGATGTTGCCGGTTGCTTTGTTCAACTTTACGCAGTTGATGATGTTGATTACATTGTAGGTGCTGCTGCGTCCTTTTCTAAATCCAGGCATTTGTTGGGGGTATGCATTCTTGTTCATAAGCAACTACTCCAGGCGTATTGACACCATCCCCTCCATGAGCTTTCCTACGCAGCTGTGAAGAGCAATATGGCAATAGGAGTTGAGTTCCGTGTGAGGCTTGCCTGGCTTTAGAATTTCACTTCATATCATGACCAATGATTCATATTCGTCAAAAGCTCTTATCTGCCATACAAACTTTCGGCTACTCCAAGTTAAGGCGAAAATCATGAGACCACCCAGATGCAGGCTGGCAGGCAGGCAGAAAAAAAATATATATATATATATATATATATATATATATATATATATATATATATATATATAGATAGATAGATAGATAGATAGATAGATAGATAGATAGATAGATAGATAGATAGATAGATAGATAGATAGAAACGCTCAAAGTTCTTGCAGTTCACAAAGAAGTAGTTCGCATTTGAAATGGCAAAACGCACAAGCACAAAAACCCACACATGGGCGATTGGCGGCAACACAATGAATAAAATAGCCTTCCAACAAATGACTAGCCACCCACAAAGCATGCGCGGAAAGCAAATTTCATTATGTAGCTTGAATATTTAGCACAATACCAAGACCATGGACGTGGACCAGGTTTTGCCTTCCGGATGCATGTTGAATCGAGGTGGCAGGGGGGAGGGGAGCGTCCCTTTTCCCGACGCCCTTTACCAGTATTGATGTAGTGGCGTGTCAGGTAATAATTCGATAAACTAAGGTCTACCGTTTTATTCGCTGAAGGCATGTGCAAAGTGGTAAAATTCATTTAAAACAAATATTTGTTGTCCCTGTCCCTGCCCATACAGTGCTACTAAGCCCAGAAACGAGGTACTAAAAGAAACCATGAACTAGGACGCATGAGATGATAGACACGAGAGCACGTTTCGGCACCACCGGGCACCTCATGGCAAACAGCATTCTTGGGAGCGATACAAGTTCCAGCTAATAAGATGAAGCGAAAGGTCCCTAAAATTCTCACATTTGGTCAGCAGACTACAGGAGTTATAGTGAATGCAACAGGTTAAGTAGACGCGTTTTAAAGCTGTGATAATGAGCCTTAAGAAAACTGGAAACGATTACCTACTTTTGTCTGTTGATGACGGGGATGTTTTTGCAACAGGATGTGAGAATAAGTATGTGAAAACTTTAAGGCACGCCCTAATAAGTCAATCTACGTATACACTCGACTAAGGTCCGTACATGTTTAAGGGTTGCTCCCCCTGCTTGTCGGTCCAGAATAAAAGAATTGAAAAATTACATGTTTGCTTCCTCCATCATAGGAATCGGTAATACACGAAAATAAGACGCGTCCGTTCATAGTAGTTTAATGTTTACTGTACACTATTATAACAGAGCTTATGCAATATCTATTGTTATTTGACAGTTAAACATCGCTTCAACGTGGATGCATCCACATTAACGCTTCATAAATCTCTATCCTGACGACTAAAATTGATAAATACTGTTTAAGCAAACTCTCGTGGTCATAGGTGAGTGCGGAACCAGAGGAAATGATGTGACAGCAAGAATGACGCGACTAATTGGACGTTTCACTTCGGCTGTGGTCACGTAGTCGCCGCAAGTACGACATGACCCGACCAGGGGAAGTGCAATCCGCGTGGTGGCTTGTCTGTTGGCCGGTCATGATTTTTCGCGGTGCGAGCGTAAGCAGCGAACGTGATATTAGTACATACAAACGAACCAAGCGCGTCGTTCTATGCGTTGCAGAGCTATTTTTTGGTATTGATGAATGCTATGGATGTGAAAAACGCTTAGGGTAAGATTGCACAGTGTGTTTGGTGTTTACAAAATTGCACATACTCCTATTAACAACGCGCCAAAACATGCGGACACATAGAAAAGATTCGTTGAATGAACTAATCGTGGATGCCACGGTCATGACGCATTACTACATTTTACCGAGAAATCTGAGAGAACTGTGGTAGATCTAAAAGGCGTATATTTATGGGCACGAAGCATCCGTCCATGACGCAGCGAATACCATGCCCGGCATGCGTTGCAGCTCACCCGGATGGCGATGGTTCAACTCCCAATGACAGAATTTTGTCTTCTGATCGCGAGTATTTTTTCAACGTCACGTCCATGAGCAAATACGTCGGTAAAGTCTTGGCACGCTCCGCCTTAAAACACTTTCGTGTTAAAATAAAAAAGCGCCAGCAACCGGCAGCCTTGTAACCACAAAGAGGACGTCGCTTCAGCAGCTCTGTTCTCAGATATTTAACTTGTGGCCTGTGGTTTCCATGGACATTGTTTTGAAGAGTTTTAGGGTCACCACGATTTCCACTGCAATTGATGGCAGTGCGGACAAATGAACACATGATCGTGTGTATGATCCTGCAGCAGCAACAAGCCAAGCCCAAGCAGCGATGCCGATGAAGTCCTCAGGCGAGGATCTCCAAAAATAGACGTCAGAAATCCCAAAGTTAGGTATATAAGGCATGATTAAATTGGTTTTTTGCATGCGTATATTGAAATATGCACAAAAACATCATACTTCCGTTGTAGAGCCGCCCCCCAGAAATATTGCGGAAAATAACTGCGGCTCTTACACAAGTGGGGTATGTTCAGCCATTTCATCATGTCGTGGCACTTGGCTGGCTCGTTAATCTACTATTACAAACATCAGTCTCATTTTATTTTCCTGTATAGAATAATAAAAAAGCATTGTTTTTCAATTGAAAATGCTGATGAATATTGTATTTACGTGGCACAATGATCAAGTGTAGCAGAAAAGCGTCATGCCTTTTTATATGGCGTTAGCGACGATCACTGAATACGATCATGTAACTGATGCATTGTGCCTTTATGATACCCAAACTCAGAGTCTGGAAGTGCAACGTGAAAGAGTAATAGTTATGTGTGTAGCTTAATGTTACGGCATTGACACGAGATTTTCAGGGTTTCCAGAAGTTAGAAATGATCGTCACCCCTGATGCCTCCAGAAGGCCTTGAGTCCATAGGCCATAAAGTTGGCGCTTTCTATGATACACCTACTGCCGCAGCAACCTTTGTTGAGAGGTCACGTAACGAATTGTCCGTTTTCTCATATCACAGTCTTCAAATCAAAGAACCACGTGGAATATTCAATATCACAATACCAATAGTATGATAGTTTCTGTGGATAAAAGAACAGAATAGAATTCCCAAGCAATAAAATCTCAATAAAGAAGAGTGTAAGAAAGAGAGACAAGGTCCCTCCAGTGCTATTCATCGCAAGTTTACAGGAGATTTTCAGGGCCCTAGATTGCGAAGAGTGAGCAATAAGAGTTATTAGAGAGTATCTTAATAATGTGCGAGTCGCAGTTGACATTGCCTTTACGTGTAACTGAGGTCACAAATTACAGTTCATGATTTCTGAACTGGACACAGAGAGCAGCAGAGTAGGTCTGAAAAGTAACAAGCAAAAAACTAAAGTAATCTGCAGCAGTCTAGGCAGAAAACATCACTTTTCGTTAGGTGGAGAGACGCGGAAATTCTTTCACCATGAAAGTGAAATAACTAGAAGAATAAGAATGCGAGGCATTACAATTCTGCAAGCATTCTCAAATGCTGAACAGCAATAATCTGCCGCTAACCTTGAAGAGGAACGTATACAACAGCCGAATATAGCCGGTACTTATCTACGAGCAAAAACCTGGAGGTTTACAAAGACGATAAATTAAAGTGAGGACGCCGCAGTGGACTGAGGGAAATAAAATTGATATGTGTAACGTTAGGAGACAACAAGAGAGCAGAGTGAGTCAGGGAACGACCGGGATAAAGGGTAGTATAGTTGAAATTAAGACGAAGAACTGAACACTGGCGAGGCCCATTCGCACGTAGGCAGGATAACCACTGCTCAGGGGGTAACTCACTGGATTCTTAGAGATTGCAAACGTACGATATGGTGACAGAAAGTTAGGTGGGCCGAATGCGATTAAAAAGCTTCGCAGGGATAACTAGGCAGCAGAAAACACAAGAGCTGTATGATTGGCGGATTCGTAGGAAGAGGCGTTTGCCCAGAAGCGGGTGTAGTCACGCTGAAGGTGATAGCCAGAAGATTTATAAAATATCTTTTATTAGAGGCGAAGCTCCCTAAAGTGGCACCCATTCGTCCTTCGTAGTAGTCGTAGTCGTAGCGTGTAACCAGTCTTACGTTTTGACTTGCAAGGTGGTGCCGGTGGGATATTTCTCCTGTGCGTTGTTGAACAATAAAAAATTCGCAGCGTGCGCGTTAACTAAAAGCCGAATTCTCCTGTCTCTCACTCCCCATTAGCAGCCATTGACATGTACACTGAGCACTATCTGAAAAGAAAGGATTGCTACGTTATACTCGCTGGGCGTAACCTCCTTGGTTTTAGAAAGGTTTAGCGAGCATTAAGCCGCAGTGCCATGAATACAGTGAACTAGTATATACCATGAACTCGAGGTGAATAAAGGTGGGAAGTAGATAGGAAGGGCAAGCCGTAAGAAAGTAAAAGCCGAATTCTCCTGTCTCTCATTCGCCATTAGCAGTCCATTTGCATGTACATTGAGCACTATCTGACAAGAAAGGGTTGCTACGTTATATTCGCTGGGCATAACCTCCTTGGTTTTATAAAGGTTTAGTGAGCGTTGGCCCGCACTGTCATGCATACAGTAGACTAGTGTATACCATGAACTCGAGGTGATTAAAGGTGGGAAGTAGACACGAAGTGCAAGCGTAAGAAAGTGTGCGTGTGCCACCTCTCTTTTAGCCCTTGGAATGTCCGCTGGATAGCGGTGCTTCTATATGGGGAATATATGATGAAAATATGCGAGATGGTGGTACTTGGAATGTTGAATAGATGAACGAACGGACACAAAGACAGATGAATGAACGGACGCAAGGATGCCGGCACGGACGGATGGACGCATGGACTGGACGCAGGGGCGGATGCATGGACGAACGTAGAGACGGGTGCACATATGGACGTGCGGACGCACGAACAGACGCAAACACGCACAGGCGGATGGACGCAAGGATGGTCACCCAGAGAGACGCAATGACGGACGGAAGCAAGAACGAATGGATGAACGGATGCTTCGCCCCCCTCTCCATCATTCACTCCGAGGATATGCTGCCATTTTTTCACTCCTTAACTAATCATAATTTTGGTACTTGTTACACGCAAGGCAACGCACGAGTTCGTCTATATCTTCCTAACGACAACACAAGCACGTGTCTGAGGCATCAGTGCCCTAATAATGCAGATACTTGACGACGTCTAGCGTAATTTTACGCTGGCTTAAGCACTGGCGAGTTATTCCTTTGGGATGTGACACTACGGGATATTGACCACGATTCCATTTCACGCTCCAGATGCCATCTTGTCTGCGTAAAGCATCTCTAGCTTCTCGGTTGATGCAGCGAAGTCACGAACCATATCTCCAGGCTTTGTCACCCTGCGATATTGGTTCTGGACGGTGTTGATGCAACAGCATAAGAAAGCGCACTACTTTCTAGGCATTACTCTTCAGGACATCACGCTATAAAGCTCTTTATTTATTGATGTGGTACAGCGACGCCCAAATAGCATTGTCCCGAACAAAGAAACAACAGAACAATTGTTTCGATTTATGAAATGGCTGACTGGTGACGAAATTCGTTTTCATCAGCTGTACACAATATGTAGCGTTCTGGGAAGGAGAAAAAAGGGAACATTTAATGAAACTAAACAAGAAACAATATGTCCTCCTGACGCAACGCATTTATGGACTTGTACTTGCTTTGCTTCTGCGCAAGCTTTGGACACGTTTTACCGTTGTGACAACCTTTACGGAAGAAAGAATGCTTTTCGTAAATTACAGTTTACAATTGCTAGTCTACGTGTACTGTTCTTACTGGCCTAAATTCCAATACAGTGTTTCACACTAAAGGAGATACTAAAAAAACTTGCCTATGTAGTTTTTTTATGCTCCTAAGAATCTCATGAGTAGAACCCATACCATAATTCTCCTGTTTCAAGTTTATATTTTTGTGATTTCCAATGTCACTTCAGGATGTTCATCAAAACACTGCTGTCACATATGCTGTGAACATAAATAGTCATATTATTTCAGACATGATGAACAAATGGCTTGGTTTAGCCATTATCGCCAAATCAAGATGACAAAATTGATTTCTTAAAACCTGTAATATATTATTGCATTAAAGAACGAGCTCTTTCTTCGGTAAAGTGAGTCCGTAAAGGATCATCGAATGATTGTGGTTCCAATTGCGCTAGTTGTTTAAAGTAGTTTGGCGCTTATTTGCAACTACAAGGTGTGCATCATAAGAACTTCCGCCCTCGTATTGAAGAACTGTTCGTCCTTTTGCAAATATACAAATTTTAATGTTCTTGATAAATAGGGCTGCCGAAGATGACCT